>JAUZSU010188851.1:0-23840 GCA_034780255.1 Parotocinclus maculicauda
CTTGGTTGCAGTTGTGGCTGCTAAGGGTGGCCCAACCAGTTATTAGGTTTAGGGGGCAATCACTTTTTCACACAGGGTCATGTAGGTTTGGATTTTTTTTCTCCCTTAATAATAAACACCATCATTTACAAATTGTATTTTGTGTTTACTTGTGTTGTCTTTGACTACTATTTAAATTGGTTTGATGTTCACAAACATGCAAAAAACAGGAAATGAGGAAGGGGGCAAACAAGTTTTTACACCACTGTCACTGTCAGTCACAGTAAAGTTACAGCTGTTGGTTTAACTAATCTGAAAAAAATTGTATTTTTGATTTTGAACTGCCATTAGAAGCGAACATTAGTCATTATGTCTTGTCAGTATGAATACATTCATAGCAAGCTAAAGTTCACTGTTACAAGTTAAATCATGCATCCAGTCCCAAGTGGAATTTTATAATCTTCTTAAAATAAAATACTTTTTATCACTATACACCTGTAAAACCAGAGGCAAGCTTTAGTAATGAAGGAATCATTTCAGTGAAGTAGCGATGTTACAAGAATAATGTTTAGCAAGCTGACTCATTCCGAGGTAAACTTACTCAGTACATAATAGAAATACTACATAATTACTTTCTAAGCTTACTAGAAAAGTTACAAACAATTGTTTATTCAGTTAATGTTTTTATTGTTTGTATTTTCATATACTAGGTGGAAAACCACTGCATTAATATTAATGTAAATTATCCACACAGCAGCAGGCCATCCTGCTCAAGGACTACGGACTCGATCATTAGCAGGCTGGTAGAGACTCGATTTCCTGTTTATTTCCAGAATGGTAACAAGAAGCTGAAGAAAGAAGCACGGCATTTAAATAGAGATTCATTTTAGGACTTGATGCTACAACAAAGATACTATTTGAATGTTTATTTTTTAAGCAGCTGTCAAATGCGTCAACTGTTTAATCACTGTTGAATGTTAAAGGTATTTACTTACTCTTACATGTGCAAATCATGACATTTTCCTGGTATAGTTCAGAATGAATTGGCACGCTGCCCCGGCACAGATGTGGCAAAACAGATTCAAACCATACTACCGCTGCCACCTTGTTTCACAGATGGGGTGAAGTTCATATGCTGGAATGCAATGTTCTCCTTTTCTCAGACATAATGTTTCTCATTTAAATCTGGAAATTCTATTTTGGTCTCATCTGTTTACAAAATGTTTTTCCAGTAGCCTTCTAGTTTGTCCATGTTAACTTTAGCTCAGATGGGTAGCAGTCTTCTTTTTTTAGAGCAGTGGCTTGCGATATTGCTATGCACACGATTTAGTTAAATTGTTTCATGATTGTGAGCAGCCTTTAGTAGCTCAGGAGTTACCCTGGGTTCCTTTGTGATTCCCATTGCTGGTAGACCTCTTCTGGGGATTATAACAGAAGCCCAGATTGATGAAGTGTTGCAGTGATGGTTCCTGCACACAGGATCTTTGGAGCTCAGCCAGAGTGAACAGAGAGACCGTTCTCTCCCAATTACTAGGAAGAGTCCTGGTTGTTCCAAACGTCTTCAATTTAATAACTATAGAGGCCAACATGCTCTTGGAAAGTTTCTCTTGGATAATGTTTTGTAGCCTTATTCAGATCTGTACTTCCATACTATTCTGTTTCTGAACTCAACAAACAGCTTTAGTTCTGTTTTTTACTTTTGATACACTGGGATGGCAAGAGACAACAAAGATATATCCAGACGGAACTTTAGCAAAATCTGTTAGTAGGGACCATTATTAAAACTTCAAAATATTTAAGGGTTATAAAACCCCACATACAATTGGTCTATCTCTCAGATATGGGTCTTTGACCAGAGGATATTTGGTATTATTTCTAGTATCTTAACTTGCATTATACTGTAATACTGCACAGTTGTGGCATAGTAGCAAATGCTTAAAACTGCCCACAAGAACACTTGATTACAGAACATTGATTACATCATGTAAAAAAAATTAAAACTTTGCAGTAGTTCTTTAAATCTTATTTTTGTAATGGGGCCAGGGCTGAATTAATTTCCCAGTTCAACAATTGTTTGTTGTATTTCTGCTATGATAACAACACCTTTATGACAAATGCCTTAATCTTTTACATTTTTAATTGTTTTTGTGTTATCATGATCGTAAGAACTTTTTTAAACACAATGACCAACATGACAAAAAAATTCCAGTAGCATCACTGTTTTACTAGTTTTGATTTTGCTGAAAGTTTTCATTGCAAAAGACAGAAGCATACAGATGGCACTGCAGTAACATACAGTAGTTAAAGGGATGCATAAATCTACACTTTAGGTAGTCTGAAAAGTTACAAAGTAACAATCTCACAAACACAAAGCCAGCAATCCGCCACTCACACAGCGTTTTATATTAATTAACTACAAATGTAAAACAATAATATAAAATGTTACATTGTTGAGTGTATTTCAGTGTTCATTGCAACAGTTTCCATGACCCAACCTTAAACTATTAAAAACTTCTAATTTGCAGTCACATTTATAAATTTAGCATTTCAAATATAATAAGGTGCTAAAGATAATTGCAAAGCTACAGGTTTCTCATTGCAAGCTTATATACTAAACCTATGAGTGCTCATTAAAATCTTACATAACAAACCCTTAATTTCAGAGTTTCCTTGTCGTTATCAGGAATCAGTGAGTAGATTGTCAAATGTAATGCAGAGGTTTTTAAATTAGTTGAATCCTAGCTTTTCACATATAATGCCTCAGATTTTGCTGGCACAATCACCAGAGAGAAGCTATGCATCAAGAAGCAAAAAACACTGTCCAGTAAATACTGAGACTTTTTTCTGTACAAAACACACCTGTCCATACTTAATACCCTGCCAGTGAATGACATCTTTTGTCAAATGAGTGTTAATCTTTCGCCATTTCCTTATGGCGCATAAACATCCACTGCTCACAAAAATCAGAGAATGTTTACAAATGAATACAAAGAGGACCCCACAACAACTGCTGGACAATCTGATCCTCTCCATGCATCATCACTGTCAGCGTGTTTCACAGTCTTGGGTGACCATACACCCTACTGAACATTTAATGTGTTGCACTCTTGTCCAGTTTGACAGGTTTCTGTTCACCCTCATGAATATATCACTTGCTACTCAATCACAGTAATTAAGTTTGCATCTCATTTAGGTAATCAAACAACTTTCTTTGACTTTTCATTTCCTTTGCTGGTTATCTTGTTTAATTAAAATTAAAAAATTAAAAAATGATTCTTTTGAAAATTGCTTTAAATTCATTTTAAAATATTCCCTAATTTTTGTGAGCAGTGTATATACCACAGACACTCGCAAGCTGCACCATTCAGTTTGTGCTTATTGAGTGCAGCACAATATTACAGTGATAATGTTGATAATTTCATTTCCATATAGGTCATTCCCAGTATTGAATTCCACCAAGAATAATGATTAATACAGACACTGTGATAAACATTTAATTGCCGCATTTTATTGAATCTGAGAGGCAAGCCAGTGTTCATGTATGCAGATATGCATTCACAATATGCGCTGTGAAATTGCAGTAGCTTAACTAAATTAGTAATAAGGATAATTACCTTATTTGACCTGTAGTCTTAAAGCAATGACCAGTGCTTATATTATGTGTTATATTATTTTCAGAACATCCTCAAATGTTCAGTTGGAGGACACGACACACTCACAGTTTTCAGCTTCACCTATATAACTTGAATAAAATTGAATAAACTAGCATCTTGCATGTTGCACATTTATAACGTGGGCAAAGACGCACTTGATATTGAAGTTTACTGATTGATTGCACTATAACTGTTGCATAATTAAACACAAATATCTATTCTACTTTGAGATGCTTATGTAAGGCACAAATTCCTATAAGAATTCTACTGACTGCAGGTTCCAGAGATTACAGCAAAGAGTTGCTAGCAAGCATTAGGTTTGCTTTACTTTGTGTTTGTACTTTTGCTTTTTAACAAACATATCAGATAGCCAAGATTATCATGCCATGCCAAGCAAACTATCTAATTTATGATGTCTGCATACAGTATATACTGTTCATTCAAACTATAAAAAATATCATTTAAAAACATTTTTTTCTCAGTATTATTGCACTTCATTACACATACATTACACTCGAACCCGGGTTCAAGTTTTGGCAGTGCCTTCTGGTCATATCAGACTTCAAGTTCTATCAGTGCCTTCTGGCCATATAAGACTTCACATAGGCACAACTGGCTGTGCATGAGGAAGGGGAGGCAATATAAAGCAACGATGCCATTGGGCTACAATAGCATACCTTCCCAGCTCTACAATGGACCGGCACTTCTGTGCCCTGTAAATTCCAGGAAAGGTTGAGGAGCTCCCCACAGCCCTGACCAGGATAAATGTGGTTAATATGTATAAAAAATTAATACACTGAAAAATAATTTGGCATTCAGACTTTGAAATGCTGAGGTCTTTGACATGTATTTTCATACATAATTTGATTCTAAGTAGTTTTGATAGTCAAACAAATAGAAAATGCAAATAAAAAAAATTAAAAATTCCAAAGTGTCCGTTACATTTACTTAATTTACTTTATTTCATTGCAGACTATGTGAACCAAAGATATTTCATGTTTGTCTGGTCAACTTTATAAACATCCATCTTTACATTTCAGTCTGCAACACATTCCAAAAAAATCGAGACGGGGACACTTTAGGGCTAGCAAGGTGGTAAAAATAATTATTAATACATAATTATGCTATATCGTTACAACAGGTGTCAACAGGTGATTACTGTATAATCATGATTTGGTACAAAACCAATAATAAACTCATATGCTGAAGATCCTGTCTCCTGACTCCTGAGAACCGCCATTCATCTATAATGAATATAACCACATGGGCAACGGATTACTTTGACAACCTTTGTAATGCACTACAATAAGGATTTACAAGCACAAATTGCACTTCACACGTACCTGTGCAAAAAAGAACCCCCAGGTTAACCATGTTCAGCAACATCTGGGATGGACCATTACAGAGGGGAAATGTGTATTGTGGCTCACCATAGCAATACAGATGATTTTTGAAGAAATGGACACTATGTGCTTTGGACCAAAGATGATAAAAGCATCTTTTCTAGGGTTTGCTTATTTCAATAAGGCAATGAAAAACATTTTGTGTTGAAATATGCAAATTTGTGTTGAAATATGCAAAATATGCAAACATTTGTGTTGAAATATGCAAATCCATGACAATCCTTCTTTGAGGTACATTGTTTTTAAACCTTTTTTTGTCACATTTCATACTGTTTTCTGGTATTTGTTGACAATTTTGAGATTACCTGCCCACCTTTGCTCCTCAAAGCCTTTTTGTGCGTACTGGAATTGTGCAGATTATGATAATAATTGCCAAGTTTATTTACAAATGGAATGAAATTGACTAGAAATAAAATATGAAATATCTGCAATGAGATATACCTAAAAATTATACATCAGTCTGCATCAGTCACTACAATACAAAGGTGCATTCACATGCCACTTAAAAAAAAAAAACCTTTATGTTCCAAAAGAGGCATTAACCTCTCTAGGTGACAGAGGTACCTGGGATGGGCCAGGTGAATCAATATTCCACATCTTTTTTGGACACCATGGATATGCTCCCGACCAAAGACATAAAAGGACCATTTAGACATGGATATCAACAACATGTCCAAAAGCCAGGGTCTATCGTGGCATAAGGCTGAGTCAGTTTCCTTGGCAAAGGTCATTTACACTTATGTAATGGCAGCATTAATGCACAAAAGTATATTGAGATCTAGGAGCAACATGAGCAACCTTCAAAATAGCATCTTTTCCAGGAATGTCCAGTATTTTTGTTTAAATTAAACGACACGCTTCACACTTTGTAAGGGCATGGCTGTGAAAGTAGAGGGTATGGGTACTGGACTGGCCTGCTTTTGGTCCTGATTTGTCCTTAATAGAGTTTGGAGAATTTAGAAATTAATAAATGTGGCAACAACAAAGCCATACTGTTGAACAGCTTAAGACATTTTTGCAGGAGAACTGAGGAAAAATAACACCTGAAACATTTAATTGCTAAAACATCTAATGGGTTATGAGAAGAAATGGCAACATTACAAAGTGGTAAACGCTTTACCATTTCAACTTATTTTGGAATGTGTTGCAAGCTTGAAATGCAGGAATGGATAATTATAAGCAAATTAAATAAAGTTAACCAGACAAAACATTAAAAAAATATCACAGGTTTATAATGTCTGCAATATAAAAGTCAAAGTCAGTGTAAGAAAGACTGCCATTTTATAGTAGCTTTATCCACGCTTTTTCTGATTTGGCCATTCATTAGTGCCTTAGTTTACGTCTATATACCTTTCACAACACTATCATTTTATGAACATAACATCACAGTTTCAATTAAACCAAAATTGGTACTCTGATACAGACGCTCCTCTCTTTCCCACACTACTTATCTCATTCTTATTTAGTTCTTATTTCCATTGGTAGTACATGTATACAGAGTGGGATCTTCCTATCTATCAATCTGGGTCACACTGCCAGGTCTGGGCGAACTCTGTTGGTGCTAGTGCTACTGGTTTTACTAAGACGAGGTTTGTCTCTGATTAAGGTACCATTAGATGCTGGTGTGGATGGAGCACTAGGTGATCCTTCAGCAGGGCCGAGACCACAGGGAACAACACCTAGTGAATGCTCATAACTCGTTCTGAGGAAGTCCTCGCTCACCTCCAAATTGTCTTGGCTGTGGCGGCAGTGGCGCTCAGTGGCCAGATTGGCTGAGTTTTGCTGATGGGCCAAATGATTGGTGAAGGGCTGGTATCTCGAATGAATATGATGAAGATGATGGTGTTGATGCTGCGGATGTGATGTTTGCTCTCTTCCTGATGCTAAGCACTGATTAAAATCTGGAGGTGGGGTGCAAGTGTTAGAATCACTGAAATTGGGAGCACCTCGTACGTCCAGCCCATCAGTTGTCATGGCTGCCATCGGTATAGAAACAGCTTTGCAATTTTTGCTGTTGATATTACTGCTGGTTCCACGGCTCTCTACATAGTTTTTCAAATAGCCTTTGCATTGCTTCCAACCAAGGTGGTAGAGCTCAAGAACACTAAGAAGCAGAGACACAGCCGCTACCACTAGCATGAACACAATAAAGACGTTCTTCTCTGTTGGCCGTGACATGTAGCAATTGACTGGGTTGGGACATGGCGAAGAGTTGCAGTGATACATAGCCTCCAAAAAGATCCCATATATCATGTACTGAATAACAATGAAAACCACTTCCATAACCAGGCGTATCAAGATACTCAACACATACGTCTGTAGCAATGCTCCCTTTAAGTGAATCCTTGTTGGGCTTTCATACACCTTCTCCTTCTGCTCAAGATACTCCTTCTCAGCAATTCCTGCTTGTGCTTGTCTTTTGTGTGCCTCATGTTCCCCCTGCTCCCGCTGTCTGCGTTTCTCCTCCATGCGCACAGTGTGCATGGCATGGCCCATGTAGATTAATGAAGGTGTGGAAACAAAGACAATTTGCAATACCCAATAGCGAATGTGGGCAATGGGAAAGGCTTGGTCATAGCAGACATTGGTGCAACCAGGCTGCTTAGTGTCACACATAAAGTCAGACTGTTCATCACCCCAAGATGACTCAGCTGCTGTGCCCAGCACCAGAATGCGGAAGATGAAGAGTATAGTAAGCCACACTTTCCCCACTGATGTGGAATGCTCCTGTACCTCCTCCAGAAAGTTCCCAAGGAGACTCCAGTCCCCCATGGCTCCTCGGTCTATACCAATGATTTCTCTGACTGTAAGAGAAAAAAGAAAATGACATTGTGTGGATAAAGATGATTTGATATATTGTAAAGTTGTACATAATGTTGATTTCCATTTATTGTTTTATACTCTGTGCAAATCAATTTGTTCTGCAGGTGGCACTAATACTACATAGTTCAGGCTTTAAACTGTCCACAGAAAAACTGTGTTGCATTTGTTCACCAAGATTTAAATAATTATGCACCACATGAAGTCACACGTCATGTACCATTTGCACTTAGGCAGGGACTATTATAGAGTATGTAAACATAATGTCCTTGATGTACCATAACTTGCCGTACATGCTGTAATGCATGGACATTCACAGTTGGTCTGACTGTCTGAGCGCTGCACATCATTTGTTTATTATCATATTTATATATTATCATATCTATTTATCTCCACTTGTCAAGCCCTGTGCGCTGCATTCAGCTTTAGTGTATGTGTCTATAAAAGAGAGGATAGGCCACCGTTAATGCACAAAGCTAAAAAATTTTCTTATCCTAATCTAATGTTCTCTATTCCAGTCTGTGCAGGTGGTATAGCAAGGTACATTCGACATAGCATGGAACAGTAATGTATCTGGAAAATATGAGCTTATAGGAGACACGACACAGGTGCTGTACTTATACTAAACATATTTAAGAGAATACAGATTAATGTGTTTTGCTACTGCAAAATCACTTGAGATTTAATAGGCAAGATAAACATGTCAAATAGGGTAAAAACACCCCTGAACTTTCCTTACGCCAAATATTTATCATTGCCAAATGTTGAATGAAAACAAATTAACACTTTCAATATAAGGCAATACATTTTCCTGTTTTATCAGTCATGCAGTTTTCAAAATGTTTCAAAATTTAAAATATATATCTCAGCTGTACAAAGTCTGCAATAAAAGAAAAAATACAAGGAAATCTAATGAATACATGAAAAAACATACATAGGTTGAATCTGTTTATTTCTATATATGTTTTTTATCTTTTAGCTTTTTATCTTTATCTTTAGGTTTTTGTGTTTTCCATACTGTCCCAACTGTTTCTGACTTTTTCAACTTTCTCTAAGATTGTATTAACTGTAAATCACTCTGAATAAAGCCAAATCATGCATTTGTAATACATGATTGAGTGTTTACTGGGTATATGCTAGTTTAGTTAATATTTTCCTTAAAAAGTTAAGCATATGTTTATGATGACAAAGCTTGTTTAAAGTTGACATGTTGGGAACAACATTTTTTAAATGCAGCAGTTAGATGGATATGTCCATTAGGTCTGCCCCAGTGGTTTATTCTCCCCCTTTCCTCTCTCTGTCATTCATTGTCTACGTTTTTCAGTCTTCCTTTTTTCTTCTCTTAGGAAGTAATCTCAAACAATATAATTTCCTCCAGACACAACATTTTAGAAGAAACAGCTCTCGCAGGAGTCACAGTGTGAGAGGAGAACCAGTTCTGTTTCCGATTTTCCCAGAGTGTGTGTAAGAGAGAGAAAGAGAGAGTGAGGTTATAGAGGGTCACTTGCTCTAGCCATATTTCAGTATGGCAAGACAATGCTCCTGACACTCTATCAGACAGCCTTGCCTTATCAAGAGGCATTTATGAGGTGTCAGAGGCAAGGTCACAAGAATCTGCTGATTTCATAAAAACATGAACAAGTAGAGAACAAAACACACACAAACACTTCAGTTTTCTTAATAATAAGAACAATGGATAACATATACATAATGTGACACAGGGGCAAAGGAGAATTGTTTACTTCTTCCAATTAGACACATGGTGGCAGTTCAAGATTGATTGTGTGGATGAGATGTACATAAAACCATGCTTTTATGATATTATATCATAAGCCTGCTGTATCACATACTCTAACAGTGAAACATTCGGCCAGAAATTTAACAAACCTCTAGCCTGCACTGTGACTAATGAATCCGTATTTACCATCATACCATGAAAAATAACGTTTGCTTTATTAGTTTAGGCAGATTGTGTTTGATCTATTTTTAATAAAGCTTCAGTAATGATCAGACAACAACATATAAATAATGAATAAAGATGTTAATCACATTTACGTAGGTAAGCAAGACACTTCTTGTAAATGTGTTTTCTTAAATCTTTTCAAGTCTTTAATATTTTCTGTAATAAATACTAGATAATATTTAAATAATATAATGAAATGCAGTGTAGGTGAATTGCAGAGCAACTGTTAGCATTTAAACTGATGTCTGTTATAAAACATGATGCCTTGGTGCTGACATGACATGGAATTTTAAGTGACTAATTGAGTGCATATATTTATGCATGCATTCCTGTAAGTGACGAAGTAAAATCGAGTTTTGTAGCAAGTGACGGTAACTCACTGAGCCATGCACATACGCGGATACTGAGTAACACTGATATATGTGTAAGTGATGCAATAGAATGCAGTGCTTAGTTAATCATGCCCATATATGGAAACAAATTCCAGTGTAATATTTTATTTCCTGACAGACATTTGGGTGCAAGAAATCCTACAGTCACGAAAGGATATTTATTATATAAAATGTAATTTAAAAACGGCAGTATATCTTTGATTTGTCAAAGCTTTTCAAATTTATAATACGAAGTGCATTTTTTTTAGTTTTTTAATTACACTGTATCTATCGACCTTGTCTACAAATTATGTAACTCTTCTGAAAATATGACAGTTGACAAGACAAAATGTAAAATATCTCATGTTCATACTGTCTGCAATTAAATAAAAGTCAAAGTAACTGCTGTAATAAACACTGCATTTTAAATGCATTTTTTATTATGTGCCAACCTTTTCTGATTTGGGGTTGTAGGTATGCAAAGCTGGTAGAGACATATCCAAAGAGACCAATGCCTATAATTAAAGCCCCCCTGTTATTTTAGTATATTATATTTTAATATAATCTTTTTTTTATACTTTTCTAACTTTTCATTGTTTATAATTGTTGCCTTTTTCTCATTGTTACACTTGTCTAAGGCTATTTTCACAACAGGGTTTTACTACAGGAAATATGACAAAAAGAGTATTTCAAAGAAAGAGTATTTCTTATGAGTATTGGTCCCAGCCCTACACTTTCTCCTGGTTAGCAAAATGAGAACCTTTTTGAAATGTTCTATCAAACACCAGGCTGCTTCAGAAGGCTGCTGGTTTTCCTCACAGAGGAAATGTTACCGCTGATGTTACCGAGGGCACATTGATTCAGAGACCATAAGAGGCTCTGTCACCTCTGCACATGGCTCTTACGACTACCAGCTTGGAGTAAATATTTACAGAAGCCAGTTTCCCAGTACCTGGGGCCAGAAAGTACCATAATGAGTGTTGCAGTGCAACTTGTGGTCACACCACTAGATCACAACTATTGATTATGTTATATCGTTGGTGTACTGCCCAACGAAATGACACATGAAAACAATAACATGGTAGTTTTGTTGTGCTTTGAGACAGGCAGATGGTAGATATAATAAACAGCTATTGGATCATCATTGGACTCCTTGACAGCCGTAGAGGAACACTGAAGTAATTGTACATATCCTTGTTACTTGACATGATCACAATTGTCTGTAAAGATGACTATTAACTTGAACCTGTACATGTTGGTGATAAATACTTGATAAGGAGAGCAGTGGTTTAAGTCCATACTGATTATTCATTGCTCCAACGTCTTTGTTTCGTGACTGGGTCAAGGATGGCTAATTTTAGCAGTGTCAATCAGAGAATAGAACACAAACTCTTATATTCAAATGGCAATGATAGTAATAATAAATATGATCAAAAACACACAGCCATCAGCATTAGCAATGCTTGTTTCACAGCTGCCCAGCTGGCTCATCTCTCAACAGTTAAGAGACTCTTAATTTCCGCTTGTGAATAATGCTTTACCTTACATGGCGGTCTGCCCTTGTTCTGTACACACTCAGCACATCTACAGTACTCTTACATTCATGAGACTGCCTTCAACTTATTGTTAAAGAGACACAAGTAGTTGTAGTATACTGATTCTTTCTAGCCATTAAACTGTGCAAAATATGGTATTTGTGCTGGAAATAAAAAGACATACTTAATCATGATATGCATATCAGGTATTATAGTACAACACTTATTTTATGTTATGTCTAATGCATATTTTATGCATAACTTTTATACAGTATTATTACAGTAATATTGTAAACATAGTCTTTGTAGAATTTACAGTTATAATTTCTCTGTAAATTTGTTATGCCCTTATTTTCCCTGTAATGTTGAAACAAGAGTCAATTAAAAAATGAATGGAAAATCAGAACAAACTTTACATAATAAGTGTGCTAGTGTGACAGTAAGAGAGTGTTAATGTAATTTGTAAACAAATTGTACAGTCACAGTTTCTCACCACTCTGATTTCTGATTTACACCCCTTCACTCATTTCCCATTTGTTATTTTCACTTACTATATAGATGCACCATACAGTTGAAGGATGTAGCCAACTGTTTCTCTACATACTTTGTATATCCCCTTTAATGTGCTCTATAATAGTCAGAACACCCATAGCACCACCACAGATCAGATATTATGTGTGGGGTGAATCATTGCCAGCACTGGACTGACGAGTTGACGAGACATAGTGATGTGTTAGTGTGTGTTGAGCTGGTACTATTGGACCATTTACAGCAGTGCAGTTGGAGTTTTTAAACACTCACTGTGCACTCCCACATACATACATACAAATCACATCTATCATATTGTTCATATTAAGTCAGTGACAATCTTTTGTTGTACAAATTGTTAGTCATCCTCTAGTCCTTCATCAGTGTTCACAGGACACTTCCTATGGAGTTCTGGTGGCTAAACATTTTTGGTTAAATCAGTCTTTGTTTGATCCATTTGAATCAGTGCCACACACACTACCACAACACCACCACATCAGTGTCAGTGTAGTACTGGGAATGATCCACCACCCAAAGAGTACCTGATCTGTGCTGGTCCTGAACATTAGAGAAAAGAGTTAAGTATGTAGAGAATGAAATGGACTGCAAAATGTTTTTATATGCTGATTTAGTGTAGTAACAGTCAGGTTTACCTAATAAATTGATCTGTAATTATATAAAAACGTATAGATCTTCAGTGCTTACAAGGTGTTAACGATAAATCATTAAACCAATAAATCGTAAAACATTAAAGTTTTGTGAAATGCTACCGTACTTAATTGTATTACTTATTATTAAGAAATCTTTCCCCTACAAAGTGATATTAATTAGGATATTACTAGCAAAGTGTACAAAATTATTGAGCACAATCCAGTATATCAAAGAAACAAGAAATGCAACTAGAAACAAATAGAAACAAATACTTTTTTCATGATAATCCACTTTGTCCTTTGCCTGCATTTGCCATCTGTAATACCCGTTCTGCTATAGTTCTAGGTGTGTTAGAGAAACAGCAGGAACCCCTTGGCAGTGGAAGAGGAATTCATCTTTACCTGTCCCACTGCTGTCTTGTTGAGATTGAGAAGTGTGAGTCTCTAACTTTGTCCCATAGGGATGAAAAAGTGGATGCTTGTCCTGCTGCTCTGGGAGTCCTGGGGTCCTGGCCTGAAAAGATGTATGTGTAAGTGGCAATATAAAGCCACTCTTGATAATAGCTGTGGAAAAGGGGGCAGGAGTGTAGGGCAAACAGAGAATACTGGGCCATCTTTGGGAGTGGTTTTAAAAAAAAATCAAACACCCCACCCCCAAACAAAGAACCCTCCCACTTTCCCCCAAGACACACACATTCTCCTCCCATCTTTTCCCTCAGTCCCTTGTCAACATCTTCACTTGCTGGCAGTATATTGTGGTGAGAAGAATACCATGATGGAATAAAAGGAAGTGAGATTGTATTGGAACACAATGGGTTTTTGCTTTAGGCTTGTGACTTATTGTGATTATGCATGCGTAGGTGATAGTGCACATGTGCTGGCTGCTACTGGTAACTGATAAATAAAAATTCAATTCTTAGTATTTCCTTCGCAGATATGGATGTACCATATGTATATCTGCTTACAATTTCTTATTGTGGTCTCACAGCTCCAGAGGTTCTACTTTGTTGCATGTTCTCCCTATTACTGAGTGGATTTCCTCTGGGTTCTTTGGGTTCCTCTCACATTCCAAAGACATGTAAAGTGCTTCAGTTTGAGTAAGTGTGTATGTGTGTGTACATGATGGATTGCCCTATGTAGGTATAGTTCTTACCTTGTTTCCTGTGCTTCTGGTTAGGTCGTTGCACCCAACAACCCAACAATAACCCTAGACTAGTGATTGAGCCAAGGGCTAGAGCAATGTGGGAAAATTGTTGGGGTGTCAGCAAATAGTTATCGACAACATAAGACTGCTGGCAGAGTTGCTTACAGTCAGAGGAGTTTGCGTGACATCCTGGAGAAACAAAAATATAGTGGAGGACAAAATTCCCAGGAAAAAGACAAAGGACTACAGGAAGCAGGAAGCATTTTGTCAGAAATAAATTTTTAAAATCAGGAATTCTGATTCTTTAAAATTGTACATGGAAGCAGTGATTTAAAAAAATCTACCTTTCATATATCTGTTGTGAGCCTAAATACCTAAATGCATTGATTTACTGCCATCTGGCCTTATGGCATTTAGCAGATGCCCTTATCCAGAGCGACTTACAACTTCTTACAATCTAAGCAATTTTTGGGTTAAGGGCCTTGCTCAATGGCTCAACTGTGGCAGCTTGGCAGAGGTGGGATTTGAAGACTGGACCTTCCGGTTCAGAGGCCAGTACCTTAAATGCTAGGCTACCACAGACCACCATCTGGCTACCATCTGGCTAACATCTGATTGACTAATTAGATATTTGCATTACCAAGCAGTTGAACAGTTATGTTATTCACTGTGAGAGGTGCATTCATATGGCAGTTCAGCAGTTCTAAATTTACAAACATTATAAACATGGATTTTTATGTACAGATAACATAAAAAAAATTTATGACCACCAAACTTACTTTTATTTATGCTTTTATATACTAAACCTTTTAAGTGCATTACTGAACTGTACTTTTCATATAATTTATTTTTTGTTTTATTTCACCACCCCCCTCTTTTCTGCACACACTGTAGTGTCAGTGTTATGTGACTGACAGCTGGAATGTTCAGTTTTTTATAATGAAATTAATTTAAGTTCATCCTTGCTGTTGGGCGGGAATATATGCATACATATTTGTAAAATTATAGCCTTGCACCCACCTTGCTGTAGGGTGTCGGCATTGTGTGTGCATATGGGTATGAGATTTTAATCCACCTCCCTGCAGGGTGTGTGTGTTCCTCCTTGCTATAGGGTGTGTATGTGCATTCAGTCAATTGGCCTGAATTTAGTACACAAGATCCCAGAGTTGAATTAGCATAGTGGTGGTGACATTGTATCATTCTCATTACTGCTTACTTACATTATGCTCTCTAAAGCTCTATACGAGAAGGAACATTAAATAAAATGTTCAAAGTAATGCCATATGACCTCACCATCATGTGTAAATATAGAAAATTAATAAAGTACACACATAAAACTGCAAAATATCAAGCACAAAAGGGTAACGTTCATTAATAATTGGTCAGACAATGAGAAAGAGTTAAAAAAATAGAACTGGTAACTGATAACCACACACTCCAAGACTTTACACTATCTGACATTTAAAGACAAGTCTAGTTAAAGTTTACTCAAGACTGCAACTGGATTCCAAATTACAGCATCTGCTTTGAGGTACTGCTCTGCATGACAATGGAGGAATTTGAGTGTCGTCCATGCCTCTTTTCTCTACCCGCCTGATAAGTTCATGTCACTATTTGCTTCAGCCAATTTGCAAGCACCTCTCCTGGCCTCGTTACTCAAAATGATCGAGTTGACACAAGTGCGACATGACTCTAGCAAGACTTTCAAGATTTTATTCCCACATTGGAGATTTTTCGTACAGAAAAAGCACAGGATATTGTTTCCATTGACTTCCATACATATTTAAATCTTGTGGGTAAACTAGCAGCTTTTATGGAAAGAAGAGTCAATCTTATTCGACTCAATGGTAATGGCTTCAAACAATATTTTAAACCATTCCATATGTTTCTAGTAGAGTTCATACTCACTTTCATCTTTACAGACACTGCTGAACCACTCTAAATCAAATTTTCCATATTCTTCCGGAAACCTCATTTTGTCCTTGATGTTATTCTTACTAAGCAGTGTAATTTCATCACATCTTGTAGACAAAAAACTGATTTAAAAATACTATGTTCTTTTTATTTTTATAGGTGGTGTTTGTTTATTTGTTTATTCTGTTTGTTAAACATCACATCAGCATACTTTGACTGTATTCATGACAGGAACAAGGTTACATTTGTCCAATATCAAACATGGTAGCAGGTATCTCTAAGTTACTTAACTCGAATGTCTTTGGACTTTTCTATCAAACATTTCAATATTTTCATTATTGTTTTTTATAAAGACTATATAAATGAAATTCCCTAAGGAGAGAAATTTTATGAAATAAACTGTACTGTGTGGCTATTATGGAGCACTGAACAAACACTTAGTAATGCATGAAAAAACACCTAGTAATGCATTAATAGAGTACCTCAGCTTTAGAAAAATACAAAAATAATAAAAAAAATCGTATGTGAAAGGAAATTGTCCAAACAATGTGAGACACAGATGGAGTAATAAAAAACACTTATAGAAAGTGATCAGGCACTGTGATCAACAGGGCTTAGTTAAAAATTGCATTGCACATACAAGCAAGACTTGAGACAAGTCAAAATTTAGGATTCGTGACCAATCTTTATTTCATATATACTGCTCATAAAAATTAGGGTTCTTTTTAAAAATTAGTTTTTGTTTGGTGAGCTGCAATCAATTCCCTTTCTGGCCATATGCACCATGACCTATACACACAGCCACAGATAACCACAGTTGCCAAGTCTGCTTATAATAAGAAATTTTTGGGCTTGTTTAGATGCTTATTTGGCCTTGTATGATGTTTTATTTTTATTTTTTGCCCATGAGTGTGTGAAATGACATTCTGCAACAATTCACAGAAAAATAAGCCAGAACATAACTATAACAGTAAGGTACACCTTAAAACAGGATGACTTTTGATTGTTGCTTTTGAATTGTATCTCCTAATGCCTAATGGTAAGGTTTGATTTATTCTTTCTGTTTGCAATTCAATAAGACTCGGCTGCTCTGTTACTGGACATTGTTTATATATCTGAATACATTTCAGTACACATATATTTTTTGTCTGATGAATTAAAATTTTTGGATTTATTTGTGTGCGTTTGTGTCACCTCAAATCTGGTTCTCAATACAATTCACAGAAAAATAAGCCAGGACATAACTGTAAGGGTAAGGTTCCCCTTGAAACAAGATGACTTTTGATTGTTGTTTTTGAATTATATCACCTATTGCCTAATGGTAAGGTTTGATTAATTCTTTCTTTTTGCAATTCAGTAAGACTTTGCTATATTACTGGACGTTGTTTATATATCTAAATACATTTCAGTACACATAAATTTTTGTCTGTTTAATTAAATTTTTTGTGTTTATTTGTGTGCGTATGTGTCACTTAAAACGTGGGTTTCAATACTTAATGACATACTGACCTGTCATAATGCACACACAATTCATGTGCATACACACAAACACTGTGTGATAAAGCTGTCCTAACTTGTAATACATATTGATTAATGCTTGAATTGTGTCTGGTCTCCTTTCCGAATTATAAACTGACTAATCATTCTGTCTGCTGCACACATTAAGGGAGTTGAAAGGACTAATCACTCACTTAATGACGCTATCAGGTGATATCAGCTGCTGAGTAATATTGAATATAAGCAGTAAATAAATCCATTTTGCATGCAATGCACTGCATGTGCAGTTTTGATGGCTCTTGTATCTATCTGGATTCAACACTTAAATGACCTGGGTGGATTAATTGATTATAAGATTATAATGAGCATCTCTCACATAAGGGCTGCTTAGGTAAAATAGGTAAAACAATATTTTCTGTCCAGGTCATGGTTCTGGGACCTATCTGGTGCTTTATACATTCACTGGGATTCCCCAGTCCATATGCTGTCTGACTCTATAGTATAAATTATTTTTTTGTATACAGTGAGACTTGTATTGCTTTGATCTTGACTCCATGCTGAGTTTTGGGGTAGCCCTTAACAAGGCTGCAAAGGACCATCTGCCATGAATCTGGAAATATTTGGAAAATACACAAACAAACAAATACTAAACACATCACAAATGTACTACTTCTTTGAATGTTAAATTTATACTCATATATTCCATCTATATATATGCAGGATCAACAATGTTGAATTTCATTATGTTTCAAAATGCAGCCAAGATAGGTCAGTCACTTGATTATGTGAAAGAGATGTTGCACCTAGCGCATATGGACAGACAACATTAGCAAACTAGTCTTACTAGATTAATCTAGTAAGCTGTTAATTTAGGTATTACAAAAATTACACATAAAATAAAAACAAAATAAAAACAATTTCCAAGTTAGATTTGATTTGGTACAGGATCAAAAAAGACTGGGACAGTTGAGGAACGCTCAAAAAACACCTGTTTGGAACATTCCACAGGTGAACAGGTTATTTGGAAACAGGTGAGGATGAGAAAAAAGTCCAACAGTTTAAGGTATCTTTCAGGTGGCACTGCATTAAAAACCAACATCATTCTGTCACAAATATTACCACATGGGTTCAGGAACACTTTAGAAAATCCTTGTCAGTTAATACAGTTTGTTGCTCCATCTACAAATGCAAGTTAAAACTCTACCATGCATAGCAAAAGCCATATATCAACAACACCCAGAAACACAGCCGGCTTCTCTTGGACTGGGCTGACTGACAAAAAGAGGAAAAGTGTCCTGTGGTCTGACAAGTCCACGTTTTACGTTGGTTTTAGAACTTATGGATGTCATGTCCTCGTGGCCAAAGAGGAAAAGGACTGTCTGGATTGTTTCCAGCACAAAGTTTAAAATCCAGCATCTCTGATGGTATGGGGGTGTGTTAGTGCCCATGGCACGGGTAACTTGCACATCTGTGAGGGCACCATTAATGCTGAAAAGTACATACAGGTTTTGGAGCAAAAAATTTTTTTCACAGTTTATCTGCATGGACATTAAATGACTTCTCTTTGTTCAATTTATTCAATTGAAAATGGGTTGAAAAGGATCGCATTCTGTTTTTATTTATGTTTTATAAATGTCCCAACTTCATTGGAGTTTGGGGTTATAGAAACAAAGCTTTCATTGTGTGTTCCTTCATTGCATTAAATTTACTAGTACATTTTAAATAACAGTAAGTAATTATACTTAAATGAAAAGTAAGTGAAGTAAAGTAATGGAGTGTACACAATGGACCTTTACACATGCAAAACTGTTCTTTATGGCACAACTACTGTAAGAAATACCAATTCAGTGTTATGGGTAGACCGGATGGCATAACTACAGTATGAAAGACTTGAGACCCGACTTGACTATAATAAAATACTTTATTTGTACCTGCTCCTTAATGACTTAGGTCCTGACTTGGACTAGCAAAAATTATTTCAGAACACTGCGAGTGATCAAATGTTTATGTTTTTCAGGACAAGTACAATTCATAAGCTTAACTGGATGTAGTTACAAGTGTATTAT
Source organism: Parotocinclus maculicauda (assembly GCA_034780255.1). Classification (NCBI taxonomy): domain Eukaryota; kingdom Metazoa; phylum Chordata; class Actinopteri; order Siluriformes; family Loricariidae; genus Parotocinclus; species Parotocinclus maculicauda. Next base: position 19,524 of record JAUZSU010188851.1, read on the forward strand.
TCAGCAATGTTAAACTGATGCAAAAAAGGGTAAAAGTGATCAGTAGCCTTATATTCAAACGTGTAAGAGGAAATCAGGAGAGATGGTAGCTTATTCAGTAATTGCGTGTCTCTGTGAATACGTATGGTCACTAGGACAAATACAGGAAGAGGTGTGCTTGCCTCGTTAGGTCTGCCCATGACAGCAAAGTCTGATATGAGGACAGATGACAAAGTGTATGTTTGAAGGCTTACTTCCAGTGCATTGACTCAAGGTCATGACCAGAATGACATTTATATATATTTGCTATTTTTAGAAGATTTACAAAGAGTGAATGCAGTTATGCAGTTTTCTCTGAACTTTATAATCACTTCTGATTGGTAACACTGGACAGTGAACCTTCCTGATCATTTTTGGAAGTATTTAATGCATTTTGAGCTGCTGATCATGAAAACCACCTAACCATTTGTAGATATAATCAATGTTCTTTATACATCATATTTTTAGGTTACTAGTATATTTTGGCCAGTGCACAATTAAAGCACTTGTTATGAAAGCATGTGAGGTTTACTTTGAATATAAAATTATTGACTTTTCAGTTCTTTGTGACATGTGCAGTCGACCTAAGACTTTGGCTTAGAGGTACTAAGAAGTCAATGTAAATGTCTTGGTAAGAACAGAAGATTTGCATGATGACAGCTACCTCTGTCTGACCAATGTATTTGTGTTCTCTGCCTAAACTATTGCATCTACCAAACATCCCATTCTCATATGAGACCAGTGCCAAATGATGACAGTTTGTCAGGCAATTAGATCTTTGCATTGAAATTAGTTAAATTAATATATACAACCATAAGTCTCAGTTAACAAAGAAAGAGTATTTGTTGTTAAATAGAAGCAATTTTAATTAAATATGTTGACCAAATCTCAAGTTTAAATGATAAACATCCACAGGGGTTGGACAATGACACTGAAACACCTGTCATTTTAGTGTGGGAGGTTTCATGGCTAAATTGGACCAACCTGGTGGCCAATCTTCATTAAGATCAGAGTGTGAAGGTTCAATTAACAGGCTAAGAGCACAGTTTTGCACAATTATTCAACCCCAACCCCAGCACTTTGTGGCACGTCCACCTTGATGGCCTCTAATCAATAATTTTAGTTAGCGCTGACGAATTGCACAAATATATTTCATAAAATGTTTGCCCTTTTTTTTTCCAGAAGCTTCCAGGTTATTGAGTTTTTTGCCTTCCTGCAATTGCTTTATTTAAATTTCACAAAAGGCGTCCTATGAGATTTAAATCTAAATACTGAGGCCATCACTCCAGAACATCCCAGGACCGGTTATTTAACCAAGCTTTAGATGACTTGGAAGTGTGCTTGACATCACTGTTTTGAGCAATACTGTATAGTTTCAAGTGCATCACATAACATTCCTTCTCAGAATGGCGTGTGAATTAGAATTCCTGTGAATCCATGTTGCCAATCACATAGTCAAGACTGTCAGCTCCTACATCATAAAACATTTCTGTATCATCACTGACTCACCCTTATGCTTGACCATGGGACAGTATTTGTTTGGTCATAGGAAGTACACTATATTGCCAAAAGTATTCGCTCATCTGCCTTTATGTGAATATTAAGTGACATCCCATTCTTAATCCATGGGGCTTAATATGATGTCGGCCCACCCTCTGCAGCTATAACAGCTTTCTTCCAGAAGTGCATTTGTGAGGTCAGACACTGGTGTTGGATGAGAAGGCCTGGCACACAGCTCTAATTCATTCAAAAGGCATTCTATTGGGTTGAGGTCAGACCAGTCATGTTCCACACCAAACTACCTCATCCATGTCTTTAAGGACCTTGCTTTGCACTAGTGCGCAGACATGTTCAAACAGGAAGTGGATATCCCTAAAGGTTTTCTACAGTTGTTCGTGATCTCTTGAAGTGCTGAAGCGTTAAGTTTTCCTTTCACTGAAACTAAGGTGATGAGCTCAACTCATAAAAAACATCTCCACACCATAATCCCGCCATTAAACTTTACACCTGTCACAGAACAGTCAGAAAATTACCTTTCTCCTGGCAACCGCCAAACTCAGCCTCGTCCATCAGTTTGCCAGACGTCTCTACTGCTCTATGGTCCAGTGGCTGAGTGCTTTACACCACTGCATCTTTATATTGTGCTTGGTGATTTAAGGCTTGGATGAAGCTGCTTGGCCATGGAAACCTGTTCCATGAAGATCGGCGATCTCTGCGCACTATCCATCCGTTAACATTTTATGCGGAATACCACTTGTCACAGAGCAGTCAGAATACCACTTCATGGCTGAGTTGCTGTCATTTCCCATTGCTTGCCCTTTGTTAAAAGACCACTGTCAGTTGATTGTGCAATATTTAGTATGGCTAATTTTATGGCTGGACTTGCACAGTTGGCACCCTATCATGGTACAACCCTGGAATTCGCTGAGCTCCTTAGATCAATCCATTTTTTCACAAATAGAAGCACTCTATAAATCGAAGTGCTTGATTTTATACACGTGGCCATGGAAGTGATTGGAACACCTGAATTCAATGAATTTGAATGAGCATGCTAATACTTTTGGCAATATAGTGTTTTTCTCAAGTGAGCCAAATCTCCAAACATTTACAGTTTACTTTTTTCACTCCATAGAACTACGTACCATAATTCTGTAGGCATTTCTTCTGGCATACTTCTGGCAACCCCTCATGTGGTTATTGGTCAACATTGGCCAATATCTTGCTCTATAAAAAGTTGAAAGTTCTAAATCTTTACAATTGTTTAATTTTGTTTTGGTAGAATGATTTCTGCAAATTTTGGAAACTTGGAAAAAGTCTCCAATGCCTGCTTTAGATGATGTGGCTCAAATTGCTGACTATGGCATTAAGTGAGTCAAAATCTTTAATCTGACAGTTAAAAAAATCTTTGGGTTAAGTCTGTTAAGGTTATCTCTTAAAAGACAGTCAGGAAAGCAGTAAGCAGAGGTCAGAAAGTGAGGGTGGGTCTGGTTTGTCTGGAGGCTGAAGGAAACTTTGGAGGCCAGGCATTTCACCACCATCCAAAATAAACATTTTATTTCCACACCTACACAATGCCTGCTGTGCTGTGCCAGGCCTCAAGCCTGTCTAGAATTTCTGACATCACTGGGCTGGCTGGCATGATGGCTCAGGCCACGACTACCTTCATTTGCCTTTGAGGGACTCTATGCCCTCCACCATAATATAATGTAATACTTGAGCCTCTACTTTAAAATCTCTAACCTGTTCAACTCTTTAAGATTTCCTGAATGTGAATGTGTGTATAAACACCTGATTTGTGTTGGCTTGGCAGGAACTGTGCATGTACAGAACAAAAAATGAAAAAAAAAAGCTTTTTTTATAATCTGTTTAAATCACTAAACAATTGTGCAGATATTTGCTTCCCAGAAAAAGCGAGGAACATTTTGGCACTACAGTATATGGATCAAACCTCTGTTATGGACAGTTATAAAAATCATCCAGTTCAGAATTACCAGGAGCCAAACCTTAGCTGGCAGCACAAGATGCAAGACAGGGACCAATGGTAGAATGGGTGCCAATCCATTGCACGGCACATTCACATTCACTGCAATAACCACTGCACCACTCTGACGCCCATAGTGATAAAAGTAACACAAACCAAAATACCCCTACAATTTTAGATTAAGCCATTGGAATCTATTTGACATTTTAACAGAGATGAATTCCTCTCTCTCCCTCTCACACACACACAAACAAATCAAGGACATGTTGAATGGATTTGAAAAGAGCACAAGTCCCACTGGCGCAAATAAGAATTTCTGAATCAAGACATTCTAATTTGATGATGTGAGTGGCATTTGTTCTCCTTGTTTCCTGAAATCGTACAATTCGAAATACAATCTAATTTTGGAATGTTTTAACATTTTCTCATGTGTACTGTACATCGTTTTTCTCCCAACTGCATTTCAACTACGACTTATTTTGACATTTTGTCCTTTGTCTGGCTGGGCTTTTCCCATGACTATCATTGATTTCTTTCACATCTTTACAACTTTTAATGGTTCACACATGGAGAAATCTGAGCTTATTCCATAGCCTTTACACAAATACAAACCGGATTCCAAAAAAGTTCGGACTGTAAACAAATTGTGAATAAAAACTGAATGCAATGATGTGGCGGTGCATAGAATAGAACACAAATCACAGATCAAAAGTTTAAACTGAGAGAATGTACCATTTTAAAGGAAAAATATGTTGTTTCCAAATTTCATGGCATCAACAAATCCCAAAAAAGTTGGGACAAGGCCATTTTTACCACTG
>JAUZSU010188852.1:0-12173 GCA_034780255.1 Parotocinclus maculicauda
CACCTCAACTCTCCTGTTTCCACCAGAACTGTCCGTCGGGATCCACAGGGTCAATAAACACGGCCGGGCTGCTATAGCCAAACCTTTGTCTAAAACCAGGTGTTTCAGTTTCATTGTCTAACCCCTGTACGTTAAGTTCACAAAGACTGAAAAAATTATTGGAAAAGTATTATGGGGTATCACATCCAATACATTCTTCAGTCTAGTCATCAACAATATTATAAATGATCGTTATACCATTGCTAAACCAAGACTTTCAGACTTATAGTGGCCTAAGACTTTGGCACTTTACCTATAAACCATAGCATTATTTTCATCTACAGGGTGAGACAAAAGACACTGGACATGTCGCGTGCTGCGTCGTGGACTTTTCACAAAGGCTATAACCATTGTTGAGGTTTTTTCGTTGGTAGCAGTCTTTGGATGAAGCTTCCACAGTCGTCCACAGCACCGGTTTCACTGAATATTTCTATGAGTGATGTAACAGTGCTGTTACCATGTGGTTGAAGTCTGTTGCCATGATACGGCAGCTGCTTTCCCTGATCATCAAAATCCATCATCAATTCCATATTCAGTTACCTGTAACAACCAACAAAAGATTTAAAATTTTTGTGTTGATAACTTTTGAACCACAAGAGATATTACAAATCCGATCACATCTATCAATTTCTGAGACAATTCTGGTCGTCTTTGATCTGCTACATGACCACCTTCCCACTGGAAAAACTTGGTTTTGATCCAATATAGCAGCTGTCATAATGGTGGCCATGTTCGGGGCATAGCCTAAAAGATAGACCCCCTTCACCCATTGCTTGCTGGAGTATTCAGAGAGGTCCTTTTTCCTTTTGTTTCTGAAATAAAAGGGTGTCTTTTGACCCTGTACATTTTGTAGATCTCCTTTGTCCTACCAAGGCTCTGACCCAGTAAGGCATGAACTCCCCGAGACCTTTACAGGTGACCATCAGTCATCAGTACTGAGGTGTGAGGTGAGGCCTCTGTGAATCAGAATTGTTTGTCCAGCATGTCCATGCCTGACCAACAGACCATGGCCCAGAGGACCACACTGTCAGTGTTATTCACTTCACCTGTCAGTGGCTATAAGGTTATGCTGATCATTGGTGTGTGTGTGTGTGTGTGTGTGTGTGTGTGTGTGTGTGTGTGTGTGTGTGTGTGTGTGTGTGTACAACCCTCTTAACCATTGCTAGCAGTCGCTGTCCTGTCAGCATTTAGTTTTGGGTAGGTAAAGACAAATAAAGGCAGGAAGGTAGATTAAATGTGAATTTTGGACCCTGGTGGAAGAGACTGAGAGATTCGCCTCAGGATGTGATTCAGGCAAGCGCACTAAAAGGAGGAGGGACTCGATCAGGAGGATGTCGCAATGATGGAGTGATCGAGCGAGGGCGGGTGGGGACTAATGGGTGGATGTAGCAGTGCAAAACCAAGAGACAGAGGAGTCTGAGGCCGAGCTGGAACTGCTGGGAAGAATGAGATGTTTTGTTTACACTATTACTGCTTTTATATGCTGTAGTTTGAGATTCTCTATTAAATTATACTCTGAGCTATATTACATTATCTTGAACATATTAGTGTACGTACGTTATTTTAAAGATTATCTCGAAAAGATTATTTTGCTTCCGTTATTCTAAATGTCTTCATTAGATTACTTTAATTCTTACGTGTATCATTTAAGCTGCCCAAAGAGGTTGGATTCCATTTTAAGTCTCGGTCCTCCCAAGGTTTCTTCTTTATAGGAGTTTTTCCTTGCCACTGTCACTAGGGTTTCTCAGTTTATCCTCGGGCTTAGGTAATAGAAGATCAAATGAAATTGTAAAGCTGCTTGGGGACATTGATTTATTTCTAGATAGTTTTTTTTTAACACTGGAGAAGTCTGGCTTTTCCTTAGTTGTTGTTCGCTGTCCTACTTCATGTGCTGTTTTTTATTTCGTTTGTCTAATCAACTGGTCTTAAGCTTCTGTTTTGTTGTTTTGCTGTATGCTTATTCTGATTGGTTAAATGGTGAGCATGTGTGACCAATCCTTTGCACAATACAATATGATGCTAACCTCTGTACCTGTACTCGATCCTCTAATTGACTCCTATCTACTCCTTATGAAAAGAACCAGTGTCTGTCTTGCTAAATAACAAACTCATTACATGGTGTTGATATTATTTACCACCTCTGTGAGAGCAAGCTTCAGAAACTCATTACAGCACAGTGTTAATGTCCTTTATAAAAACAGATCATTTTATGAATGCTCATGAACTTGACTTTGGATATTAAAGCCATCGTTCAGCAAGGGTTCGACAAAACACAGCTTGTTCTAATACAAATTTGTGTTTAGCTCAGAGTCCCGTCGTGCCTGGTAACATCTAAAGCCATTAAATGAATTCATCCAAAATATTACTAGTATGCACTTCATAGTATCTCCATAAAAATCGTCATCATTAATTCCAGGATTAGATAAGCAAGCACGGGTAAACGCCGTTTAACACCCGCATTACGTTCTGAGAGACGGGTCGTTGACCGAAATGGACGACGACCGGACAATACCCTAGTCACGGAGTTTTTATGCTGCTGTAATGGAAATATAGAAGGTAAACTGTGTGCAAGCGATAGGGAAATGTGTCAGTCCTACGACACACGACGCCAAGTCCTAAAGTGGCCTTAGGAACTCACTCCAGACTTACCAGAGTGTAGATTTACCACATCTTCCTGTCTCTTCACAGGTAAACAACAAAGTGGAACTGGAGCCAAGGCAATTTATCGAATGGATGAGGCTGGAACCTCAGTCCATGGTCTGGCTTCCAGTGCTGCACAGAGTAGCAGCTGCTGAGACGGCTAAACACCAGGCCAAGTGCAACATCTGCAAAGAGTGTCCCATCGTGGGCTTCAGGTATACAAACATACACAAGCATGTTTCCATGGAGATTTTTGGTTTGTAATTTTATTACCCCATTTGGTTCCCGGGTTTGCTTTATTAAAAAATAATAGTCACCCAGTGACCCATGTGATTCTGTAACTTTTACTTACATTTATGTCATTTAGCAGACGCCCTTATTCAGAGCGACTTACAATTAATACAGTCTTACAATCCAAGCAATTATGGATAAAGGACCCTTACCTTGGATTTGAACCCTGGACCTTGTGGTCTATAGTCCAGTACTTTAACCACTAGGCTACCACAGTCCCACAAGAGTTTAACCCAATCCCATTTGACCATTGTTTATACAAAAGTGAGAATCGCTCTTTAAAGAGCAAAGGAAATGTTTTTCTTTTCCTTTGTCATTTCCACAAAACGAGTATCCCATATCATACTGTCTTAAAGTCTTATTATACAGGAGAACACCAGATCCTTTAAGCTCAAGCACTCCAGGATCTTACTAATAAGTGATCAGAATAGAGAGGGTGAAACTAACTGATTCAGCTGTTACAGTCTTATTAAAATTCTAATTTATTTCTATAGCTCTTTTTACATTGGTGCATTGTCTCAAAGCAGCTTTACAATATTATATTATCTTAAAAGGTTAATCCCAGATTGAGCAAGCCTAGGGTGACAGTGGAAAGGAAAAACTCCCTGAAAGTAGTAGAAAGAAACCTTGGAAGGACCAAAACTCAACATGGGATCCATCCTCCATGGGTGACCTAGATGGTAATTAAATAAATACTTAAAAGTATATTAAATAATAGCAAAATTAGGTAAATAATTTAAATCAATAACAAATCAATAATAAAATTTAAATTAGTAATAAAATAAACTGAATTATAAAACAAAATAGATTATAAAATGAGTCCTCAGTGGGAAATTCTTGGAAGCACATCGTCTACTAATGTCCAAACGATGGAGGGAGTTACTGCACTCTGGTGGGACTGGGATCTGCTGATGAAGACCAGTAGATTGATGCTGAGCTGGAAGAACATCTAAGTGTGTTGTGCTGGAACTTGTACCGGAACATCAGCTCTGAGAGAAAAGAGAAAATGTAGTTATTGATGGGTTAGGAGCACAGAGTCTATTATCCATTATTCACATGCTATGTGCAGCATGAGAGCTTAGGAAAATATATCCCAAAAATTTGGTCATGCGTTGGCAGAACTCCTAGACGATGGCGTTGGACAGGGATGATCAGGCTATAAATACCTGCATAGTTTGAGAAGAGGTGGTACGGTGCAGTGAACTACTCAAAGCATTGCGCAGCAGATGTTAATTATTGCCAGAAAGGAGTGATTGCATTTGGGCGTGCCAAAGGCAGTAGAGATGTTTGGTTAGAGTTTGGCTTCTTGGGTTTCATTGGTCACGTTGGTTTCTACCCACCTCCACTTGTAAATGGTTACCCTAAAGTGCTGTACTCTTAAATCTTAGGTGTGAGTGGTTATTAGGGTGTGATACCCTGCTCTGTCCCTGGACTCACCAGAATAAAATGCTTACAGCAGATGATTAAATCAAATGCATTATGTTAATAACACTACTATGAACGTGACTGAGCATTTCATGTAAAAATCCATAAATTCCACCTTATGCTATTTTCCTGATCATTTGCCAACACCAGTGCTGTGTAACATATAGCCTATGAGCATGTTAGCCACGGTCGTGTAGACCCGTCCCTCTGTGCAGTGCGGATGTGATGATTCCATAAACAACCCAAATGGACTGTTCATCAGGGCTCGTGCTGAATGCAAACGATCCTAAATCAAGGCTGCGATCTTGTGCTCTGATTTTATACTCCTACGCGAAATGGCCATTTGCTGCAGAAAGCCTGCCGAAACTTTATGGTTCAGCTGAGGGAATGTTTTATCCGGCGGGGCTTTATGTGCACTTGATTTACAGTGCGCATTTGCCGGCGATAAAGCCGGCGCAATCTAGAGAATGGGAGAGACGTCTTGCATTATTCATCCTGTGGTATTTAACGGTAGCGTTTGTGTTATTGTGTCTCTTAATTGTCATACGAAGCCAGATCAGCGGCTACCGAGATGTGACGATTAAGTTTAATGGCCGCACTTCGCTAAGAAATTACATCCTGGCCTGAGGCTTTCGGTGCCATGGAGATCCTTCTGTTGGCTCGTAAACGGCAGTATCTTTGCACATTGCGGGACTCTTTATGATCTGGATCAGGAAGGCACCATAAAGCACGGGAACGCTAACTGTTTACGACATAATCTCGCCCTGTACAGGTCTTGAGTAAACCCCAACAGGGCCAATTAGACCTCGCTAATTCTCCAGGTTTTCGAAGGACGCCTTGCGTGTCTCCGATCGACACACCCTGATGCGCAGGGAATCTGCTGAGAACGCCGCTGTCCCCAGATGTGTATACGTTAGCGTTTAACTCCAATTCCTCCCATTAGGCGCAGTATTAAGCCAGGGGATTGGGCTGGCGTCTGCTCCAGCGACAGCGAAGATCTGATTGCGGCCTCTAATTGATTGGACACAGCCACAGAGATGAGGAGATGAGTGCTGAGCGGCTAGATTGAGATTGGCAGATGGGTAAAATGGATTTGATAGACTTGAGAGGGCCAGGAAAGTGAAAAAGCAGTCACAAGATTAAAAAGAGAGGAGCTGATTACAATCAGACGAAGGTGACTGGTTTCTGATGTTTACCGGGAAGCAGTGTGACACAGGCCACGGTGGAACGATGTCACAGGTGAGGACACTAAATTTAGCATTGAAGGAATGCTCCTGGAGGATTGGCAGCATATGGGTGATTACCACAAGCTATAAATCTGATCCATTTCCCTGTACAAATCTCAAATCTCACTTATAATGGAAGTCTCAGGGCACCTGTTGGGACCTTACTGGAGTCTTCCATGGGGAAATGTAAGGCAATGGCCTTTGCTCAATGGCCCAACCGTGGTAAATTGGCAGTGCTTGGAGTTAAACCCTCTACCTTCTGGTCAGTGGTAGTCCAAAGGATCTAAATCTGTACAGTCCTTGCTTTATAAATGGAGTGATTTGTGGTTTGGCCTCAGTCTCAGTCTGTCTCAGAGGGTCGGCTGTGAAGGTCAGCTTAGACTTCTCTGTCCCACAGATTCTGGTTCCTCCTGAGGGATTCCCTAGACATTACCAAACCAACTGTGAGATTCCTCCAGTGGGTCCTGAGTTTGCCTTGGGGTCTCTGCCCAGAGGGGCATGTCTATAGGGTTCTTGTGCCAACCAGGATGCATCTTTATGAGATGCACCAACCACAACAGTTTTTCTACCATGAAGACTACCTTCAGTATCACCTGCTTGTACCCACACCCTTATTCTTTTGGTCACTACCCAAATCTCATGGCAATAGATAAGGATAAGCAAATAGACTTACAGGTAAATGGAGAGCTGCTGCCACTGCCTGACCGTTTGTCAGTTTGTGGTTTAATGTTTTAGGGTCATGACCAGACTACAGGTTGCTTTTAACCCTGTACGTACACACAAGACAGTAAGTTATGTATTTTTGACCAAAATCCCTGCTAAGTATGTCAAAGCAAGTGATAAGAAAGAGTTTGCAAGCTGAGTATGGGTTTTATTTGGTGTTTCTTTGACTTTTTTTAGGATTGTTTTTATTTTACCAGGTCATTTGTTTATACATTGTACTGGATGTTTCATTTTAAGCCCATAAATCACCTCATTAAGTGCATTTTGGAATTAACAAGGAATCCTTTCTTAATCACATTGTTGTGTTTTGGTAATCTGTTGTAATATACTGTAGTACATCTAAATTCAGGGCAGAGTAGTGGCCCATTCCTCACAGAATCCTGGTTCATTTCCTGTCCTGTGTGGATTTTGCTTGTTCTTTACGTGTCTGTGTACATTTTCTCCCAAACACCAAAGATATGCATTAGGTTTTGTAAAGGATGTATGCCTTATCAAAGGATGGTTCTCAACTTGGATTCTGTGCTCTCGGGTAGACTCTGACCCCACATGAGCCTAGTCACTGGATATGGAAAGTCCTAATGCTGAAAACACTGGAACATTCCTTTACACCTTCTGATCTAATCACACTTAAAAATAGCGTGCTTAATCCACCTGTGGCCACATTTATAGCCTGCACATCATACTCTCTGATTGTTTTATGATTTACAAGTCTGCTGCAAAGGGAAGCGTGTGAGATATGAGCTGTCAAAAAGACCTGTTTTGCTATTCTTTGATAGTCTGCGCTTCCTGCTCACACAGGTTGCACGCTCGCTATGTGTGTGAGAGAGGAAATCAAGAGAGAGACCCAGGATTTAGGCATGCAGCAGCTAATTCCCTGTATCACTGCGAAACCCACCGGCCTCCCACCGAGCGGCTTTCCACAGCAGCAACAGCATTCAACACGTGGAGAACGAGGGACCCACCACAGCGCAGAAGGAGCAGAGAGGAAAGACAGATCAGCGTCTAGAGTGGGCCTGCAAATGAACAAGAGAGGGAGTAATCTCTCAGCTCGCGCTCTGAGCCTGAGATCTATCACGACAGTGTTTGGACGGAAGCAGGAACCTGCTTTTATGGAAAAAGAAGTAATAAGTACTGCATATATAGTGTTGCAGGAAAAAAAAGCTTGTGAACCTTGCTTGAAATTCTGGGATTCAGCTACTTTGATCTTCATCCAAGTCATAGTAATTCTTAAACACAATTATAGTCCATGTCTTGATGAATGCATTAATTAATCATTTGCACGCTGGAAGGAGTTTGTGTACACTTGTATTTAATAGCTCCTTTAATGCTGCACGGCACTGAAAAGAAATTGTAGTCTAAAAAAACATGCCATGGCCATGCCACAATGTCTTAATTGCATGGGGGCTAGCACATTTCACAAACTTTTTTGTGCCATTTTGAAAGCACTTTTCAAATTTTACTAGTAGTGGAATCCTTAAGGAACCACCGTTGATGCCAGGTGGGAGCTGATTATCCTGATGCGTGTACAGTTATTGGTATGGGTAATTGCCATTTATTGGCCTTGTTATGTTCAGATTTTTCAACAGGTTACAACAGGTTGTTAATCGAAATGGGCGTTGACCACACATTATCATAGTCACAGTCTTTTTATGATACAAAAAAGTAAATGTAAAGCATATTTTCACAAAAAAATATTATTTCACAAAATAATATGAATACACCAGAGATACTGCTAAAAACACCATTTATACAACATCCACATCCTTAATTTTATACATATAACGGCCTCCAGGAATTACAGAACGTTCTAGTTCTTCAGTTACTGACCAATATGTATTCTTTTGCATTTATTACTCTTTATAGCCATCACGTTCACCATCACACTGTCCAAATATATGACCATGTATAGACATGCATTGATTAACATTCAAACACACACTGTATTTTAAAATATTAAAGTGCACATTGGAATATAAACATGAATTAAATACTTTGCGGGCTGCAAACAACCAAGAGAGAATGAGTCAGCTTGAAAAAAACACTAATTTACCGAACAGGCAATGGTGTATCACCTTTTAATCACTTCATACCTCTAAGTATGTAAATCCAGCACGGCGCTACTAGAAGAAAATCAGTGGTCAAATGACTGGTGCTCGTAAAATGAGCTGTGCAAATGTTTGGGCAGCTTTCTGGGCAATCCATGAGCGTCTCTCAACTTCGTTCTTTTGCTTAACATGTTGTGACTTATTTACATCATTTCATTTAGAAAATCAGCTTGTAATTTGAGCCAGGCTGCCCAAAACCTTTGCCTGGACCGTGTATGTCACATACCACTGACACGGAATATGGCATAAGCAAACACGCTAAATGAATAGAATGGATCGTGGCTGAGATTAGCCATGCTGAAGTGCACAGTATAAACACTTCTCTCCTTTTGCATGTGCTGAACGCAGTGTGTGGGATGCCGTTTCTCTTTTCCTGTGTGGAGCTGCAGCTGCGTGCCAGCGTTGGTTCTGCCACCCAGAGATTTCCTCTGATCTCCCAGCCGCTGTGGGAGTCATGAACCGTGTTATGCAACGGCGAGAAAGGCCAGCCAGGAGACACACGTAGATGAAACTGCAACGTGCAGTCGCTCGCACACGTACGCACCTGCCTGTACGGGATCTGTAAAACCGCAGCAAAGTGAAACGGTCTGAAAAATCCAGCCTGAACTCCAGGTAAAGCCTTAGATAAGGAGCCACTTTTGTATGGAGCTGAGACAATTAAAGGGGATTATCAAACAAATCCTGTGAAATTAAACCTAAGAGCTAAGAGTGATAAGCCAATCTGAGCAAAGTTTTCCTTTGTACCTTTAGAAGGGACTGTACATTTTGAAGCCTACACTTTCCCACATGTTCTTGATCAGCCAATACATGTCTGGGAATCCAAGCTATTCCAGCCAAGTGCCATGCTCAATAACCCAAGGGTGGCAGCTTGGCATTATGGTCCTATTACATTTAAAATGTCAAAAGTCAACGTCAGATGTATCTGTGTAGTGGACACAAATGACGCTATTCACATTTCTGAAGCCTTTCGGGTCCATCAATTCAAGGTAAGTTAAACAATCCTTCAAAGATCCCACCAAAAGCACATTGGGTCCATTAGAAGAAACTGTAGAACTGAAAGACTTTGAGTTATTGCTACACTGTTTAGGAGTTGGTCTTTTAAAGGTTACAGCATGAGTACAAAGTTGGAGGAGTTTAAAAAATGAGGCATGAAAGCAAAAGAGCTGGAGAAGTTTCAAAAATATCTACTGTAAGAAAAGCATGCATGTGGGAACCTAAACATTAAGCATTTTCTCAAATCTAAAGTTGACGAAACACTTTGTGTTCTCTGGACAAATTAGACTTACTAGGAAAGGAAGAGAAAAAAAATACTGAACACCTGAAGCTTGTGCCAGTTATGAAGAATGGTGGAGAAAACCACACTGTTTGGGAAAACAGAAATCAAAATCAAGTTTAGACCTACATTTAGGTACTTAGCAGCTGCTCGTATCTAACATACAATTAGTCACAAGTCCCACGTCAAGCCCAAGTTAAGCCCAAGTCCTGAACTTCACGACCTTTTCAAGACACCAAATGCCAAATGAGGTTTTCAGTGTGCTATCAGCACAACTAAACAGGTTAACAATTTTAAATGACACTACAAACAGTATTTTGGGAGAGATCTCTGTTCACATTAGCTAGTGGTTCGTATTAGATTGCTAAGTTAGCAAGCAAAGTAATAACTATGTAAAATATAAATGTACATACAGAGCATATCATTCTTCCCGTAGCCTCCAATGTCGAACAAATCTAACTGTTGTTGCATCACCATCAGTGATCTTTACCCCAAATGTTTATATTCACTAAAGCATGGTGATTATAGTTTAAAAAGATTGGCTGCCTGGCTGCAGAATTTCTCATATTGCTAGATTTTGGATAAACTGAGCGGCTCAGCTCTATGGCCTTACAATGATACAGCACCATGCAAGAAATACTCAATGCTCAGTTATATCACTTAGTATTATTTTAACACTACTTTAATATAAGTCTTAAATCTAAAGAATTAAAGATATTATTAAGGACATCATTGATGGGGAGCAGCACGGTGGCTTTTTGGGTAGTACCCGCTGGCCCTGGGTTCAATCCCAGGGTGGAGCGGCCTGGGTCCTTGCTGTGTGGAGTATGCATTCTTCCCTGTGTCTGTGTGGGCTTACTCTGGGTACTCCGGTTTCCTCCCACAGTCCAAAGACAGGTGTGTTAGGTTAATTGGTGTTTCTAAAGTGGCTCTTAGCGTGTGACTAAGGTGTTTGTGACTGTGTGTGTGTGCCCTACGATGGATTGTCATCCCATCTAGGGTTGTTCCTGCCCTTGCGTCCCCAGAGTTTCTGGGTGGGCACTGACTGGCCCGCGACCCCGTGTGGATTAAGATAATGGATGGATGCATGGAAGTCACTGATCATAAATTCATGTGACTCGAGGGCTGGGGTTTAAACACAGTGTGAAACAAACGTTATACCCTATGTAACACCTTCCATGTGACAAACAAGTGTGGGAGTTTCAGCAGAAACACGAACGCTCTATAATAAGATGCAAATGAAGGGAAGAGAAAGAAAAAAGTAAAGAATCTAAAGCAAACCATGTGAGTGACAAACAAGTCTCAGTGGTGCACGACTACGGAGAGAAGCTCCTGTGCGTGTTTGTGTGTGTAGCACACTGTCATGTACTACACTGTTAAATGTTTCAAATCTCCCATAATGAGATCACTCCTCCTTTTTTCATTTCTTCTCTCGCACCCTTGATTGCAGAGTCTGCTGTCAAATATGGATATTTATGCAAATAACACATGGCGTTATGGATGTCCCATCTGATATATTTCTCCAGAACGACTAATAACGCCAGCTGCAGAGATGCGTGTCATAAACCAAAGAAGGTGCTGAATCTGAAATATTTCCTCACACAAAGCGATGGTGGTGGGGAGAGTTGGGGGGCGCACTCGCAGCATGACAATTATCCATCATATGTTGTCACAGTGACTGACAGATGTTCAAATCGTCTTCACAGATGTGCGACTGATTCATTTTCTGTGTCGTGGACATAATTATTAGATGTCAGCATCACTTAGCCATGAGGCTGAGGAGTAATTTCACTCTTTAACACGTTTCATACCAAATGGTACGGCAGTACTGCTCGTACTTCCAGCTACTAATTACCTAATGGTCTTCATTAAACATTTCCCATCAGAAGAGAATGATTTAATGTAGTCTATAACTTTGATCATATTAAATTTAAAAACAAATCCACAATGATATATAAATAGTATTATATTATATATCATGTGAGGCAATACGATGGCTCGGTGGGTAGCACCGCTCCCCACCCGGTCCTGGGGTCCGGTCCCGGGTCTCCGGTCCTGGGTTCAATCCCAGGGTGGAGTGGCCTGGGTCCTTTCTGTGTGAAGTCTGCATGTCCTTCCCGTGTCTGTGTGGGTTTACTCTGGGTACTCCGGTTTCCTTCCACTGTCCAAAGACATGCGTGTTGGGTTAATCAGTGTCTTTAAAGTGGCCCTTAGTTTGTCTAGGGTTGGTCCAGAGTTGCTGGGTGGGCACCGGCTGGCTCGCGACCCCATGTGGATTAAGCGGAAGATAATGAATGAATGATAGAGTAAATGAATAAACATTATTTATAAATAGGGCACAGTGGCTCGGTGGGTAGCACCACTGCCTTACAACAAGAATGCCCCTGGTTCAATCCCAGGGTGGATCGGCCTGGGTCCTTTCTGTGTGGAGTCTGCATGTCCTCCCCGTGT
>JAUZSU010188863.1:0-12173 GCA_034780255.1 Parotocinclus maculicauda
AATTGTAGAACCATATATATATATATATGTTCTTTTTTGAACGTATTGCGCTATTAGCACTGTTGTGTTTATATGTTCTGGGATCTTTTCACTTAGTGCCCACTTATTGAACGGCACACTCAGGGTTCCCTTACCTGATGTTTTTCAAATTAAGCATTGCTGTGCAGATTACTGTAGAATTTGATTCATCTTTTCTGATGTATTTCCATACTTCCAAAATTTGATTGGCACAGTGTTTTAAGAAGAGCTGCTTTCTTTACTGTCTTCCTGCATCTTTGGTAGTGTTTTTTCTCCTTTCAAGTAGTTCTATTGAGAATAGTAGATGTACTAGTCGATTAGTAAAGTAGCACAAGTAGCAAGTGG
Organism: Parotocinclus maculicauda; assembly: GCA_034780255.1. Lineage (NCBI taxonomy): Eukaryota > Metazoa > Chordata > Actinopteri > Siluriformes > Loricariidae > Parotocinclus > Parotocinclus maculicauda. The sequence continues at coordinate 364 of JAUZSU010188863.1, forward strand.
CACTGCACATCCTTGACAGGATTGGATAGTATGGCAATATTAGTGTTCTTACCCTTCCTAGAGGCTCCCAAATATCAGGGATTCTTAGGGTGTGCGAGCTGGACTGAGCCTTGGATGTTGTTTTGTGACAGATGTTGTGCTTTATCCGGATTTACAGGGCTAATAACATAGTAGGTTGCCTTGTCTCTGGTGGGTGATGGATAAGAGTATTAGCTGTGTCACTGCTGCATGCGTCTTTCCACATGCTGCAGTGTCACACACCAGACCACCAGCCGTCATGTTAAGCAAACACTCCATGGGAGAAGTCATTTGGTGACAGCGCAGAGATCCATCCTCTCATCCACACGTCTTTCTGTCCCTCTTTTCCATTCTCTCAAGTGTTACTATTGCTTAATTAAGTATGATATAATTGTCTGTAAAATCACTATGGGCTTGTCTCCTTCATTTAACATCCTGATAGGCCGTATAATGATAAGTCAGATTTGCTGTAGATTAGTTTTGATGACAGACAGTGCTGCAGGGCAGTTAAAGGAAGCACTCATATGCAAAATTCTAATGATACCCTGCTCAACATTTTTCCAAGATTAACTTTTAATAGCCTCAAAAGTCTTACAAATAACACATGCGAATTTAAAGGCTACTGAATTGCACATGTAAGTCAACGTAGGTAAACATACGATAAACTATACCATAAACATAAGGTATATGTTTACATATATGCTGTATTTACATTGGTATACATTGTGTTATTCTGTATGTATATTAATGTGATTATATACTGTATATAGCATTTATACACGTGTACACCGTGTGCACTCATTGTACAATTTGCTCCTGACTAATATCAACAAAAAGCTATTCTCAGTCCTTTGAATTAACCTTCAGTCCAGGAACATCTGTGCTTACCTTTAATGAGGTAGATGGGAGGACAGAATGAAAGAAAGCTGCAGCACACTAGTTCCTACAAATAGCTCTCCCAGATGCAGATGACTGGATAGAGGACAGGGAGCACTGATGTGATGCCTTGTTTGTTCTTTCTGTCACTTTCAAAAGATGACCTTGTATAATCTTCTTTGTCTGCAAAAATATACTACAGCCTAGTACAGTACCTTTAATATTAAACACTTTTTGGTAGATATACTTATATCTGAAAGCAATTTTAAAGTGTCTTCCTGTATAAAGGGAAAATCATTACATTTCTAGCAAGCAGATGCCTATATAGCGAATATACTATGTTCCAGTTGTAATAATATGATTGGAATCCGCTCCAGCTTGTCATTACTTGTTCTAGCATCATTTAAATTTATCAGACACCCATAACCAGCCGTTATCCTTCACTTACAAATCAACAGTCCAAGAAATTGTGGCTTAAGGGTCTTGCTTAAGGACCCAGTCCTTGACTGTGGCAGCATTGGTAGAGGTACAAATCAATTGTAGGGCAAGGGCCACTTTAGAAACACCAATTAACCTAACACGCATGTCTTTGGACTTTGGGAGAAAGCTGGAGTAAAACCACGCAGACACAGAAAGGGACATGCAGATTCCACACAGAAAGTACCCAGTCGGCTCCACCCTGGAATTGAACCCAGGACCTTCTTGCTGTGAGGCGACCATGCTGCCCTGAATAGTGTTAACTGAAAACAGAAAATGCAGAGACCCATGGAGCATAACGATAGAAAGATCTGATAGAAAGTTACCTCATCTTTTTACCTTTTTGGGACACAAGAAAACTGCTTTTACCTAACCTGTAAATTCTTTTGAAAAAGATCTGCTTTAGGTCACTGTGGTTAAAGTTGGGGTCAGATGTATTATTCAATGGTTACAATAATTTTTATGCCAAAGGAATGTCTCCACAATGTTGAAAAGACAAATGTGTGTCTGTGTCATGATCCCAGTCTCATCACACCAACTTCCAGCTTGCTTCACTTTTCACCCCACTTCTCCCTTGTACTGATTCACCCGTGTTTTGATCACACACACTTGTATCCACTCAGCTGATCACTTACTAGGACATTCAAATGCTACATTCATTATACTCACTACAAATTGATGTCATTGTTGTTGTCATACTTTGTTTTAGCATGTATTTCCTGTATTTGACATCATCTCTTTGCTTAAGTAAAAATCTTTGCGATTGCTTCACTAAACATCTCCGATCCCTGCATTCACCTCCATTTCTCCCAGTCATGATGGTCTATGTGTTAGTAATATGTGGGCTTGCTGGTTTGTCCATTATTTCAAACTGTGCTTACTGTGAAATGTATATAATATTGTGAATGTAGATGTACCAACTAGATCAGTTGCAATAACTACTATAAAAACATGTTTTTGGAAGTCTGGCTTGTACTGGACTTTAGGTCGCATCATGAATCATGAAGACTCTATATTCTTTCCCTAGCTGTGTGCTGACAAATCTGTTTGTCTCCACATTACATTGTCTACTGCATTATCTGACTTCTGAATGATCCAGTAATTGGTCTGTGGCCCATGGTAGCCACTTCCATGTTCTGCCAATGAAAAAGCATTTACAGATTATGTTGTCTCTGGGTTCTTTGTTTTCCTCTTACAATCCAAAGACATGCTTTAGCTTAATTGATTAATAAAGTGGCCCTAGTGTGTGAGTGTGCCTATCTATACCCTATACCACCACCTTGGCACTAGCTCTCGCTCGGCCCTGTAAAGAATTAAGTGAATAAGAACTTGAATGTTGAAATGTAATGATTTTTTTCTTTTTGTTTTTACACTGAGCTTAGTGTTCAGCAGATGCACAGCCCAAGCTTGTGCAGCACTAATCAATGCAAATTACTATCAACTTCACTGTAGGTTTAGTAAGCGTAGCAATTCTAACATTGACCCTCTTCTGTGATGTTCAAATATGTGAGAAAACTTAAGCTAGACAGAAAAGATTCAAAGCCATCACTATCAAAAGTATGAAAGATCCTGAATAGGACTACAAAACAAACTGCTTGGAATAGATGGTAAATGGTTGAGAGTTTTAACAAACAAACCAATACTGCAATCTTATACTGTATCTGTCATGTTAGGTCTCTGTGTTCATATTAATTCTGCAGCATCCTAGACAGCCAAAGAATAATAACACATTGGTGCAAAATTTCTCAGGCAGTCATCACCCTAATAAATTCTAGATCAAAGGTTGAGAGAGTACGTTATACATTCCAGCTACTAGTTTCAGCTTGGTTTAACTCAAGCAGATAATAAGCAGTGCACAAGTGCTGTGTATCTCTGCTTCATAGGAAAGAGTTTAGGGTTTCAGGGGGGAGTGTTAGTCTGCCAACCGACAGCGCTTTGATGACTGCTCAGTTCCTGTTTGCTTTCAGACAGCCCTGTTATTACCATATTCCCATCTAACCTCAAATTGTAACGGCATCCGGATAGCCCCCTAGTAACTAACTGAGAATAGATGTGACAAGAGACCTACTGGAACAGATAAAGAGAGGAGATAGAAAGAAATTCACGAAAAGGCTCTTTCCTAGCCAGTAAAAGAAAAAGACTAAGAAAGTGGCATAAGCTGAAGATACGGAAAGCATAAAGTCACATTATGCCTCCAAGGTCGTATATCAATGATAAGAAACATAGGTTTATGCTCAAGATTAGCCCCTCTTTGTCTGCTCTGCCCTACTCATCCATCAGTGTCTAGCATTAATTCCAAACCGTACCTACCTTCCATCACAATTAGACTGCCATCTGTAGGTCTGTGTGTCTCCACAATAGAGTCCTTTCACTGAGAGACAACCGTGTCATTATAGCACTGACAAACTTGGTAACCCTATATTTTTGACATCCTTTCTTTGGTCCTAAACATTGATGTGTATGACTTTTAGGTGTCAGGGCTTAAATTAAGGTTTATATTAAACTGCTAGAAGAAATGTTTAGGATTTTGAATAACATTTTGAGTTGCAAGTACATTATCTTCTAAAGTAGTTTCCACATAGTAATGACCTTAACCATTAACCTTCCATCGAATCCTTAAGGAATTCTTTCATTTCTAAATTGTCTTCTATTAAACACTATTTGTATATTATTGTTGTATTATTATGCATGGTGAATCATTGTAATTTAAAGGTATTATAGCAGAAAGTCAAGATGTAAAACACTGTAATGGGATTTTTAATAGGTTATTATGACATAGAACTGTTATGGTACTTGACACAAGGGTGACAAATGAAGAGTTACCAGATAATTATTTTTTCCTTTTAGAATTATCTTGTATGCACTTTTTCTCATGCATAAACTCTCAATAACTTTAACCCCTTAAAACTACTAGGACTCACCAACAACTCCTACTTATACCCCTCACAATTACAAATAAATGCCTCCCTATTAGTTTCACTCACATTGCAGAATACTTTATAGTTTTTACTAAATAATGTGCTTTAAGACCAGACATTTTACATAAGGTAGAAGTCTTAGGGCTTATTAAAACAGTGACACTAAACATGGTGCAAAATGTGTAACCTCACTGAAAGCTAATTTAATACTAATTAACTTAACATAAGACAGCTTAGGGAAATAAACAGATTGAAGGCCATCAGGCCATGGTAAGAGAAGCCATGCTAATGACGTAAATTTAGTCCTTTCTGTTTAGAATTAATCAGCTCTTAACTACAATTTTGTTCATTTTCTTATCTGCTTGTTACTAGTAATGGACACTGGAACTCCAGCACAGGGCACATAGCCAGAACAACCGTAGACAAGGCGTCAATCAGTCATATGGCACATACACTCACACACACATGAAATCTTTGGAATGTTGTCCGGAGTACCCAGAGAGAACCCATGGGGTTTCATGTACAGGGAGGACACACAGAGGGAGCCCAAGGTCAGGATCGAACTGGGGTTCTCAGAGCTCTGTGCCGGCAGTGCTAACCACTGCACCACAGAAGTGAGAAAATAGAGATCAACATTGGTAGACAATTTTGACTGTATATTTTTTTCCTTGTTTGTTTTTTTGAATTATATTTTGCATCAGTGCATCTAGACATTAATGCTAGATTGAATTTACATTTTTCCTCCACATTGCCTCTGTCATAATATTTTTTGTTTTATTACTGAACTGCAACGTAGTTCACAGTGCTGGGTAATGTACCACAGAAAAATTCAGTGTCTCTGAATGATCCCCACTGTGATAATGAACTTATTTGGCTGTTTCTCGTGTCCAAAACAATGTCTGAGATCCATGAGCATGCAGAAGTAATGTGCCCTGTTTTGCTTGCTGAATGACTTCGTGCCAGGTCATGATAGTTACTGCTTTGCTTTACTGAATTGCTACAGCTTATTGTAGCCGTTCTGTGTTTTAGTTTCTGAGGGTACTGAATGATTGCATTTTTTTTACAATGACACAATATTGTTGGAGTACTTTTGGGAAGGACAAGTGCTCTAGGAGGACTCAAACTGATTCAGCTGTGTGTGGGGTGGGTCAACCAAATGACCCACGATGAACAGCAATTTCTGCAAATGTTGAAATTTGAATTACAAAGATTTAAAGAAAGAAGGAAAGAATGAAAGCAAAACCAAGATATTACAGATTTACTTTAGGTATACTGAGGTTAATGCTAGGGTTAGGTGTGGAATTATTTAGTTGTATTTTGTAAATCTCACAATGATTTCTGTGAGAGTGTTTACATGCTGTAAACCTGCAGGGACTCACCTGACCTCTTGGGGAAAACCTGTTGTTGGCTTTAAACAGGCAGAAATAGAAATTTTCTAACTACAGAACTAACATATGTGATAGTTTGTATAATGCTCTGAAAGTTTCTTTGCAAAGTGTTCAGCTATCATACTTGATCAATAAAGAATAGCTCTGGAAATCATTTAGCCTTTGTTCTGCAGATAATAGTGACCAAGATTTTTACTGCTTATATACAGTCGATTCCTGTTAATCGGACCACATTGGGACGCGAAGTTTTTCAAAATGATCTACAACACAATGTATAGATACTCAGCATGTGAAGCATAATACTGTAAAAAAAATAGGTTATTACTAAATTCCAGTCAACGTTTGAAAACCTTATCCTGTGTGACCTGACGGGCTTTAGCTGTGGCTAAGTAGCGACTTGTGGCTACTTTATTGTAGTAAATGGAAATGTTAGGCAAAGACCTGTAGGCGGCAGTAGAGGGCTGGGGGGAAACTCAGGAGCATTGTAGTAATGCCAGAGACGAAGAGTTTCATATTTCTTATTTGCTTTTCACGTTCTTTGGTCAGCTTAAGCGGAATTTTGGTCCAAATAAGCAAATAAAATTACACGTATTTAATAGAATTTGATTCAGTACTTTAGGATTTGGTCCGAATAAGCGGCTGGTTCCATTAACCGGTGGTCCAATTAACCGGAATCAAATTTTTTTAGATTGTTCACATTTTCTTTTTGAGGTGCCCTGTATGCACCGCTACTTTAAAGAGGTAATTTTCTTAAACTGATCCGCATGCGCGGAAGAATGTCAGGCACCCAGCACACACCCTCAGTAGTAAAGAAACAATGGAGTGTACGGAAGTAATTGTTACACTAATGTTGTTATTAACATTAATATGTGGCAACTGGTGATTTACAGACTAGATTTAGAGACACATAATAACAAGTAAGCAAAGTAAGTGCAAAAAACTGTTTGACTCTTCTATGGCATGGTGTTGGCATGATGAAGCCAAAGCCAAATGAGAAATTGGACTGCGACCTGCTCAGCTTTGTAAAATTCCTCACAAATTTCAGAATGCCAAAGGTAATGTTTAAGTAAACTTGCATGTGATTGTCTTCAATATTTGCAAACCAGGATACTAATTTGAGGTCGGTAGGGCTTGGACAATGTTGTACATAGCTATTTGATCTGTATTTAAAATTTGGGTCACTATACCTGCAGTGTGAACATAGCTTTATTTTATTTCAAAATCTTCAGTATTCATCCATTTATAAAGTTCATGTCAAACATTTAACTTGTCCAAGCATATAAGAAAATAAAAAAATATGTCCAAATAAACTATAAAGAATATACTTCTTTCAGTTATCCAGTTCTCACCTGTACATGACAAAGCTTGTAGCATTTTAAATTAGCTTTCCACTTTTAATGTCATCTGCAATAATTTATAGTTAAGAAATACATTTTCTAAACCCCACATTCAGGTCTGGCATGCTTTTCTCTTTCATGTGCCTTGAGAGTACATGCTTGATTTATTTCAATTTATGAGCTACAACCGGAATGAGCTTTGATGTGTTGTCTCAAAATCATCACACATATTTGACGTTTAACTAAAAATGCTTTTTCAACACAAAGCACATACTGTCTGATTTTTTGTTCTGGGTAATCTGTACAGTCATGCTGACATGTATAAAAATGTCTGTTTTTTCTGTTGCTTAATTTCCACAAAGAAACACTAGAAGAAGAACAAGGAGTCCTAAACAATTTTTTAGTGATTTTTACTGTGCTTTTTACAATAGAGCATTTTCTCAAAGCAACTTTACAATATTAGATCATATTCTGTGGCCAATCCCAAATTAAGCAAGCCTAGAGTAACAGTAAAAAGGGAAAACTCCCTAAACGTTGCAAAAAAACTTGGGAAGACCAAGGTCAGAAAAGGAAACCATCCTTCTTGGGTGGCTTAGATGATAATCATAATAATTACGTTTGTAGTAATAGTATAACTAAGTAAATAATAACATATAAATAAAATATTGAATAAAATAATGTACAAAAATATGCATATCGGCAATTATTTCATATGATACACAGAGTCACTTTAGGACCTTGAATCATCAGCGAGATGGTCCTTGGACTGTGTAAACTTGTGTTGTGTAAATATTTAGGAATAAAACAAGCTCAGCTCAGCCACACAGACTGTAGTCCCCAACAATATTTGTCTTTAGTAGCAAGACTTTAAGACACTTTGTCTAAAGCATCAAGAATGTGGTTGACATACTGAGCGCAGACAATTGTTAATGGCAAATCACATCACCTCTGGATTGTACTCCTGTCAACTTCTATCAACAAAGAGTCTTATTAGTAAAGCAAAGCACATAGAAGAGTGGAGTCCATGCTCACAAGGCTTATCAGCTGCAAACACATGCATTTAAACTTCAAAGCCTAACCTCAGGGCTTTGTGGGTACACACATAAACACTCTAAGCTAGATGTATGTACATGCGAAGGCACAGTATAAAATTCACCCTGATGTGACTGTAGTTTGAGTTTGAAATGCGCCTGAAATTAGCTTTTTCAGTTCACAAAGACTGCAGCTAATCACAGTAACTGTGCTTGGTACTGCCTAGCAACAGAGTTTTAGATGCTGACTTGAGCAAGACTTAAAAGCTGCTATGAAATTGTGTAAATGTTTAACCTCAGGGCAATGGACAAATGCTGGACTAAGGAAATATAAGAGTTAATGCCAATAAAGTATTTTTATAGATAAATAAAGTTTTTAAAGAAAGATGCTTGTCTCAGAGCTAGTAAGCTGTGTGTAGGACGTGACTCATTTTGTAAGTAGTATTCTCTCTGCATAGGTTGTCAGAGAAACACAGAACCTCTTAATCCACTCCTCCTCTGGCCTCACCCTCTTTCAATGTGTCTTAGACTACTAGCCTCCTTAGCAGTCTCCCATCTCCAAGCAGTATACCACAGCACAGCACGCCTATGTGGACTCAGGTCCTCTAACAGACAGAGACAGGTCCTCTGCTGACATCAGAAGCAGGCCAGCGTAGTGGTTAAGATACTAGACTGTCGACCAGAAGGTCCAGATATCAAATTGCATTGTATCCACTTTAGGTCACTCTGGATAAGGGTGTCTGCACATTGTCTAGATCTACATGTCCATTCGTCTATAAAGCTTTTGATTCAGCTCTCTGCATTTGCTTTTCTTTCCTGCCAAGCATTGATTGGTGAGTAAAGAATAGCACACTGTGCATTAGATGATTAACTATATTCAGTAATTGTAAACATACAAGCTGTATCAATAAAGCAGGCATGATTAAAACGTCATCAAAGAGTCTATTTTTAGCATTGGTACTATATCTCTCATAGCAGCCTAACATAAACTACTGTTTCAGTGCTTTGCTTTAGTAAGAATAATTCACCATCAGAACAATTGTCAGTGGTGGTCCATAGTCATCCTTGTCCACTGATGGATAGTAATAGAGGCTAACAATGTGGTACTGTGAACATAGACTCCACTCCAAAAGCATTGAAACAATGACTTTTTGCTGTAGACTGAAAACACTTAAGTTTGACATTAAAAGATGATTGTGAGACAACATTTCAGCTTTTATTTCCAGGTATTTACATAGTCTAATACATAGTTAATTTAGCACCTTTTGTCTGAATCCACCCATTTTTCTTTTTAAAAAAAGTCATGACTGTGGGGTGTTTTGTTGCTCAAGTGTGTCCAGTTATGTTAATTATTCAAACAATAAAAAGTTTCATATTTGGGTTTCTCACACTCATTTACCATATTTAGAAGAAGAATCAATCCATTCAATAATCAATCTAAGCCATTGCATAAATATTGGCCTTAGCCATATGGATGAGATTGTATGGGCTACATTCAGCAACCATATTCCTATAAAGTTCTCTGTTAAGTGTACTGGATAAAATGCCCAGCACTACGTTTTTGACTCAGTAATACAGTATTACTGCATGTGTATGTGGCTGATAAGCTCTCTGGGCGTGGAAAGGTTCTCTTGAAGTGCTCTTTCTCACTAATAAGACTCTTTATTGTTCGCAGTTTGACAGGAGCACAAATCAGAGGAAATTTGATTTACAATTTCATTAAAGCTTCTTTCAGCTCAGTATAAACTCAGTATAAACAGTGTCTGGCATGGGCATGCTTAATATGTTTTCCCTGCAATGGTACCAGTCTGAAAGAATTGATGGTTGTGTACTGATGGCTAAGATGTGATAAATGTTTATAATGTTTGTAAGAGTTTTTTTTTCCATTTCTTCGTTGATAACCTTAAATGCACTGACTCTTGGTCTCTTCATTTCTCTCTTTTATGCATATAGAATAGCAGTCATTAGGCCACGAAAGTTATATAAAAGGAGTTTAAATTAAAACATTATACAAGCTTATTAGAAGTAAGAACATCAAAGTGGTGCGTGCAGTCTGGTGAGTCTGATAGTGCAGCCTGATTTTTTCTTCCTTTCTCTCTACAGAAAGCTCGATTGGCCAGAATGAGAATTTCAAAGACGGGCAGCTCAAACATCTTCATGCACAGCAAGCGCAACGGCATGCTCAACCAAGCCTTGGAGCTCACGGCAAGAAACCCCAATTTTTGCATATACACATTCATGCTTCCATACAGTGCTTCTGTCTGTAAATTCAATATGATCCATGAGAACTGGATAAATGGGTGAATGAATTATTTTTTTTCATATTTTTAAAAGTTTTTAATTTTTGGGTCCAGTGATTGACAGTGTCTTATACTATTGCTAAAACAACAAATTTTAGCCTAAATATTGGCCTGAGACTTTTGCACAGGATTGTACATAATTAAATACACACAAAAATAAAGCGTGCAACTTGAACATGTGTTCAACAGATAAGCATACTGAGTAGTGTTGAGTTTCTCTTAAAGAAGTGAAGTATTGCTGTCACTTACAGTCTGATGCAAGAGATTTGAATAACTGTGTTGACCTATTACATCTATTTTTCACTTACCATGATGCAACAGAGAGAAATGCTCCCTGAGAAAAAATAAATGCATAAATATGACCTGCTATTGAGGTATCCGTACTGGTTGTGTGGGCTCTAGCTGTAGCATACTAACATAGTAATTAATATGTCAAAGTAGAAGACCACCAATGGTTGTTGACAAACTATCCAGTCTGTAAGGCATAGTTTGGGATGCAGCCACATTACCTACTGAATAATTTCTGCACAATGTCACAGATATGATCTATAACCACATTTGATTTGTAACATTTGTTGCGAACCACAGCTATTGTTAATTCTGTTTCTGTGCTTCATAATACTTAATACTCACAATACTCAATGCTCATTATCTCATAACTTATTTAATTTATAGTGGTCAACTAATACATTTTAAATGTCTAATGCTAATATTGAAAGAGCAGGGTGACCAATGATAAATATATGTTTGTTTTATAAATGCAATGGTACTACACTGCAGTATATATCATTTGAAAATGAATGGAAATTGAATTAATGCCAAAATTAATAAATTAAAGGTCAATTGTTCTTTCTAAAGTTTCCCAGTATGAGTGTGTATGTATATACAGAGTGGTGCCCTGTTTAGGGTTGTTTCCTATTTTGTCCCCTGTGGGCTATTGTAGACTGCAGTGGCTTAGTAAACAAGGTATGGGACTGTGAACCAGCAGGTTCAGGGTTAAAATTCCAACTCTGCCAAGCTGTTGTTGGTCCTTGAGCAAGACCTTTTACCCACAATTGTTTGGATTGTAAAATAATACTAGTTGTAAATCTCTCTGGATAAGGTAACACACAGCCAGGGGTCCTAAATATCCCAATAAAAGTGGTACCAGTTAGGCCCTGGCTCCCCACAAATTAGATTAAGCAGTATTAAAATGAGGGTGGCATGTTGGATTCACAGTGAGAAGGCCCTGGGTTCAATCCCCAGGGCGAGTGGTCTGGATTCTTTCTCTGTGTAGTCTCCATGTCCTCCCCTAGTTCGCATGGGTTTATTCCGGGTACTCTGGTTTCTTCCCGTGTTTGGTTAATTGGTGTCTCTAAAGTGCCCCAGTGTGCGACTGTGTGCCCTACCATGGATTTGCACCCTGTATAGAGTTGCTCCTGAGTTGTGCACTATGCCACCTGTTAGACCCCAGCTCTCCTGCAAC
>JAUZSU010188874.1:0-12173 GCA_034780255.1 Parotocinclus maculicauda
TCATTTTCGCAGTCATATTTAAATAAATCCCATATAGGACTCTGCCGCTTTCTCCCAACAGACTGTAAACAAGCAGGGCCATCAGGCATTATGTACCAAACGCCGGCAGGTAACGTAAAACTGCTAGAGTAGAAAAAAATCGATTTCACATCAGTTCTTAAGGCTTATAAATTAATTGACAAACACGAAAACGAAGGGTATTCTATCTATAATTTCAGTACGTTTTAGTTCGTTTTGTAAACACAATACAGTTTCAGTTAGTTAACGTTTTTTGCTTTTAATTATCGTTTTTATTTATTTCAGTTAACGAAAATGCTTTTTCAATTTTAGTTTTTGTTATTTTATTCATTTTCGTTAACGATAATAACCCTGCTGTGAACCTAAATAATTGTAAAGCAGCATTGAGACAATGCTCCAGATGCTAGCAATGTCATTGTAAGTAAGTAAGTATGACTAATTAGACATGTTATCAGAATTAAAATGAAATGTATGTGTTTGATGGATTCAACTAAAAATATTACAATACAATACTTGTCCAGGAGTGTAGTCACAAACAATATTTAGCATTTTTCCATATTAATTTCTTGAAACATTGTAAAATATTTTCTGTTAAGCACAAAATAACACATCTTGACCACACATCTCCTGTGGCTTTAACCTCAGAAGGAATGCAGCCATAACAAGCTAGTTGTGCCCCTTACAGTTAATATACTGTGCGTACAATATTACATTGATTGGTTTACAATTTGAACAGTAGTAATGATAGGTTGTTTTCTGTCCACGCCAAAGAGGTAATTATCCTCTTACTGCACTCACACAGAGGGAGCTCTTGCTCTGTCTACCTATTTTCTAAGACTGTGTGGGTGGTCAGATACAAGCTTTGCTCTCTGAGTGGGGAAATCCAAATGCAAACAGGTGTCCAAACACAAAACATGCCTCCAGAGACTCTCTTCAGGGTTACTGAGTGCAGTTACTTTTACCAGTGTACTGGAAGGGTTCTACTTTGCTAATATTCTCTGCTCAGCCATGCTATGTAAGGTAAAGACTAAAGGATTGTGTCCATCATTTATGTTATAGTCAGCTCAGGGATTTGTTACATGGATGTTCAAAACATGCTTGTAGAGACCTAGGAGTGGGAGATCCATGCTTTCATGACTACCGCCAGATCAGGTGTGATTGTTTGCAACGGCAATGTTATAGATCCTCAGAGCACTGAGTAGACAGTATGCTTTATTGAAACTCAAGAGAGTACATACTCATTAACATTTGTCTTTGTACATGCACATTTTTGGCATTTTTCTATTGCTCACAAAATAACTAAAATGGGCCAGAAACATTTCCACATCTTTATCCTTGCTCTAAACACTAGGATCTATAAATATACATAAATATGTAAATTTTAAACACTCCATGTCCTCTGTGTCCTCCTGCCATAATAGTATGCAAACCAATTAACTGCTAATCATTTGCATATATTAGATTTATCCCAGGTAGACACAAGTGGGATTTTCAAATTTGAGTCTCAATACTGATACTCAGTTGTGTATCTGTTTAAAGGTGTCCAGTTATTTTTAGTCTCACAAACATTTGTACATATTTGACTGAAACATTCCCAGGTTTTGTGCAATGCGGTGAGGAACCCTCAGATTTTTAGGTACTAACAGTTATGTCTGGTGGTACAGCTCCAGAGATTCCAGGTGACTGCCGAGTCCATGATAGTCATGACACTGAGCACTCCATGATCTTCTTCGGTCTTTGGTAGTTGTTGCAAAGATTTGATGTGTTTTTGGGCCATTATATTTCTAATGAAAAACATTGTAGTCAATTTGAAAAAAATGTCAACATAGAAGCATTTTTACTAGTCTACATATACATCTTATCCAGAGCGAATTACAATTAATACAGTCTTTAAATCCAAGTAATTGTGGGTTAAGGGCCTTGCTTAGGGACACAACTGTGGCAGAGGCTGGATACTAGTGGTCAGACTTTTTTCCACTGTATGTGTTGTGCAGCAAAATGTGTTTTGTGCATAGTGTAAATGTAGAAGCTACATTTGATATAATTAAATTATATGAAAAATTGTGAAGGAATCAATGTGAGAGAGCAGATTACATTTGACTGATTTCTTTTATGCTAATGCACAATTGCAATGTAAGAGACATAGCGAATCTGGTGGCGATGTGATTAGGGTCTCGCACAAAAAAGCCCACAAAGTTTGCTGAAGACATGTCAACAATGGACATAGATTACTGGAATGTCCTATGGTCTGATGAGACCAAGACTTTGTTTGGTTCAGATGGTTTGAAGCATGTGTGGCGGCAATCAGGTGAGAAGTACAAAGATAAGTACGTCATGCCCACAGTCAAAGATGGTTTTGGGGATACCATGGACTTGGGCTGCATGAGTGCAGCAGGTGTTGGGGGAGTTACATTTCATTAAGGGACACATGAACTCCAATATGTACTGTGAAATACTGAAGAAAAGCATGATCCCCTCCCTCCAGAAAATGGGTCGCAGGGCAGTGTTCCAGCATGATAATGAACCCAAACACACCTCTGAGACAACCACTGCTTTATTGAAGAGACTGAGGGTAAAGGTGATGGACTCAACAGAACATCTTTGGGGCATCCTCAAGCAAAAGGTGGAAGAGCGCAAAGTCTCGAACATCCGCCAGCTCCATGATGTCGTCATGGAGAAGTAGAAAAGCATTACTGTGGCAACCTGTGAAGCTCTGGTAAACTCCATGCCCAGGAAAGTTAAGGCAGTTCTGGACAATAATGGTGGCCACACAAAATATTGACACTTCAGGAACTTTCACTTTTGTTGCCAGTGGTTTAGACATTAATGGCTGTATATTGATTTATTTTGATGGACGAATAAATTTACACTGTTATACAAGCTGCACACTGACTACTTCTCATTGTGTCAAAGTGTCATTTTGTCAGTGTTGTCCTATGAAAAGATATACTTAAATATCTGCAGAAATGTGAGGGGTGTACTGACTTTTGTGATACACTGTATATCATACTAGTTATATAAACACACTCAAGTCAATGACAGTTTAGGGTAAATGATTAACCTAACATGCATATCTTTGGATTGTGGAAAGAAACCAGACTACCCAGAGTAAACCCACGCAGACACACGGAAGACACGCAGACTCCACACAGAAAGGATCCCACCCTAGGATTGAACCCAGAACCTTTTTACTGTGAGGTAACAATGCTCCCCACCAAGCCACTGTGCCGCCCATATAAACTAAATGTAAATGTCAATTTATTAGGAAATAACCTGAAGTGAAAGATGCATCTCTTTAAGGAACATAAGGATCTCTTTAGGAGAGAAATGTGTGTTTTTTTCTAATTAACATAAAATCTAAGTAATAAAAGAAATGTAAGTACTTAATGAGAGATCAGTGACAAATGCAAAACCAGAGTCTCTAAAGGCTGAGTCACAGAATCACAAACCTGAGCTGAGTTAAAACATTCTGAATATGAACAAGAGAATCAAGATGAGACACAGGTGTAAACATGCAGATGATTAGAGAGCACTGCCTAGGGATGCCTCAGATGTCACACACACACACACACACACACACACACACTTTCTCCATTTAGGTTACTTCCTCGTAAAGGTTTTTTTCTGTCTGTGTGACACATGCATGTAAACACACATACGCATGAAGGTGATAAAAAGAGATACAACAAGGACAAAAGTCTCAATTTACACTATATTAAGCTAACATTATTTTAGAATTTTAAAGATGAAGATAAATATTTTGCCATATAAAGGCCTCTTATTATATGAACACTCATTATCCTATATATTCCCATTTTTACTTTATCTAAATTTATTTAGGACCACCTGTATATCTATTCATTTGTGTAGTTATTTAATCAGTCAATTCAAAATCATTTGAATATGAGTCAGCAGCTTCAACCAATGTTTATATCAACCATTATAATGGGAAACAAATGCAAGCTCAGTGATTCTGATTGTGGCAGGATTTTTGATCTGAATATTTTAATGACTGCTTATCTCCTGAGCAAAGAAATCTGGTAAATATTAGTTCCGCAAATGGAAACACCTAGTTGATAATGTGATAGATCATATAAGAACAAGTTCCTTTCTAATAGATAGTTGTGTAATGTTTTCTAGCTCAGCGTTGTCCTCAAAGAAATCTCCTTCAACACACTCATCAATGATACACTTAACACAAACGTGTTGTGAAGATTAGACTTGAGAAGAACAACAGAGTGACACCTGATTGTCATCCCACTGATGAAAAATTACCCTGATTAATTTAAGCTTTAAATGATCTTTCAGACCTGTGTGAAAAATAACCAAAAATATAATACAAATTAAAGGGCACCACTGTAGCCTAGTCTGATGAATCTCAATTTTTGCTGAGGCACACAGATGGTAGGGTCAGGATCTGATGTCAACAGCAGGAATTCATGGACCCAACCAGCTTGAATCAACAGTCAAGGTTAGTTTAAGTGGTGTAATGTGTGGGTAATGTTTTCCAGGCACACTTTGGGCCCATTGATACCAATCAATTCTTGCTTGAATGCCACAACTTTTTTGATTATCGCTGATGACCATGTTCATCTGTCTCGCTAGCCAAAGAGTGGAGGCAAATGCACAATATCACAATGGCGAATCAGTGTGAGAGCGAAAGGAACTGTGTGATAGGTGGTGAAAGAGTGTGGTCTTCTTGTTGAATGCACAGCAAGTGTTACAAAAGACCTTAATGGCTACAATTTATCCATCTTTTAACAGTTAATTCCAGTATGAAAATGCACCATATCAAAGCAAGTTTCCTCAGTGACCAATCCAGTCAGATTCACAGCATGAAAATACACCTGAAAATCTGCATGGATTGTGTGATGCAATCATGTCAACATGGAGAACTGTGTGGACTGTGGTAGCCTAACGGTTAAGGTACTGGACTCTGAATCTCATGGTCCAGGGTTCAAAGCCCACCTCTGCCAAGCTGCCACAGTTCGGTCCTTAAGCAAGGTTCTAACCCACCACTGCTTGAATTGTAAGACTGTATGAGTTGTAAGTCGCTCTGGATAAGGGGGTCTACTAAATGCCGTAAATGAGAAGAATGTTTAATGAATGTTTCCAATATTTTAAATTAAGCAGTAATAAATGTAGTTAGTAACACAATCCATATAAGTAATTTTTGTTATTTTTAGCAATAAGCCCTGAAAACCTAAATGTTCTGTAGCCAACCACCAGGTGTGATAGAAAGATAATAAGGAACTTTAAAGGAACTTGCTGAAATGAGTTAGTTTTTTCAAATACAGTAGTTTTTAATTTTATGTGGGTTAATTCTTACAGGGGACTTATCTTTGACCACAACACACACACATGCACAGACATAAAAACACAAACATAAAAATAAGGCAGACATAGAAGCAATGGTTAGTCAATAGCGATGGCTAACAAAGGTTCCTGCTCGTTTAATGTAATTCATGAAAACAGCATCACTAAACTATGAAAGATCCACATGTGATGTCTAGACCATGTCCAGATCGCATAATGTTCAGTTTCACAGGTCACACATATCATACACTTTGAGCGACACAAACCTGTCGTTTGTAAAAAAAAAAACACGTCACTGCTCTTTTATTCCTAATTAAATTAGAAAAGCACATCAGATGAAGGGAGCAATATGTCACAGTTGCCTTTTCTGAAGAATTCATTGTAACATTTTCAAGTACCCTTTTGGCTCAGCTAGAAAATCTCACTAACAACTCTCTGCCCTCTACCCATGTCTCAATTACTTTTGACATTTAACATAAAGCATTCTACCTAATTAAAGTGCCTGACATTAAGTATTAAGCTATACCAGCTTGTTTTTTAAAACCATTAAAAATGTTGAGTACGTTTGAATTTCCTGTCTGGATCCTGACTGCTTTTGTGCTGACACAATCACTTCTCTATTACAGACTCTTATGTCTGTACTTTAAAACTTTGCCTTACTGTGGTGTGTCTGGGGTAAAATGAACTGAGGCATTAATAAGTAAGCAGTGCAAAAGAGCCTGGTCAGCCGAACGCACCCAGGCCCTGACCTTGGACATTACCTCTGATCTACCCTTATGATTCCTTGTTAGACATTCCAGCAGGAAGGAAATTACACAAATGGCTCTTTATTGCTGTGTGGCCTAGTTCAACATAGAACGGGAGCCAAGCCTCTGAGATCACTAGTAAACATGCTTGTTTGGAAGGGCTCATAATGCAGCAAGGTAATGACCCAAAACACAGCTGAAAGGTTGGCAACAAATATTTGAATTCCAAAGGAGATCAAGAGTGCTATTTTGGACCACAGTCCACTGTCACCTGACCTAAACACCATAAATGATATGATTAAGCATATGGGGCACCTGAAGACAGAAAAGTGGGAAATGCCAAATACTAATGAAATGTATCAAACTCTTCATTAAAATTATTTAGGAAAAAATAAATAACATTTATAAAAACAACATTACTGGTAACAGTATTGGAGGTCCACATGCTTCTCACTTCCACTTAATTATTATAATGTTTATTGTTTAATTATTTAGGCATTTATTAGACTTTATTATTTACAAAAATACTATTTAATGTCAGTTTGAAAAAAATCTACAAAGAAAACATATATATATATATACTGCTCAAAAAATAAAGGGAACACTTGGAGTTACATTGTGTAGTTAAAGTGTTTCCTTTATTTTTTGAGCAATATATATAAGGTAACAATGCATAATGTAAAATAAGTGATTGCATAAATATTCATCCTCCCTTTGATGTGATCTTATTCAAAAGAGGCCCAGCTAATCTGCTGTTGTTCCCATGAACTGTTCTCTCCTCTGTTAAAGAAAGATGATGTTAAATCTCAACTCCAAGGTTAACTGGAAGAAGCTTGATGAGACCAAGATGGAGCTTTTTCGCTATCAGACTAGAATCCAAACACTGAACATCACCAAAAAACACACCATTCCCACCCTGGAGCATGGTAGTGGCAGCATAATGACATGGGAGAGCTTTTTCTGCAGTAGGTCCTGGAAGGCTTGTAAAGATAGAGGGTAAAATGAATGCAAAACAAAATACAGTGAAAACCTGGAGAACAAAGCCAGGAGGACAATCTAATTTAGTCTGCTAGAGCACTATGACTTGGGATCAATACATTAAATATTTACTTTATTTTTAAGTGTTATAAAGCAAAAGCTACACAGAAATTGGTTAAATACAACAATGTGAACTTTTTGGAGTGGCCAAGCCAAAACCCAGAGCTTAATCGAATAGAGAATTTGTGGATTGACTTAAAAAAGGCTGTTCACCCCTGATCTCTCTTTTGCAAAGAGGAATGGATTCAAATTCACAAAGGTTTAATGCTGTGATAGCATCGAAAAGTGCACCTTCTTAATATGAACTTGAAGAGGATTGAACAATTATGCAGTCAATTATTTTACTTTATATATTTTTATTTAATTGACATTACTTTTTAGAAATCTATTTTTATTTTGACATTTGTAACAAAAGACAGATTATATTGAGCACAAATACAAGGTAAAAACATACCTTCTTTCAATGCTCACCTGGTTGGGAGGCACCTCCAGCACTTGAACCTGCATCCTGTGGTGTTGGGATTAAACTGACCACCACATATGACCTACTATAGACTGTTTTGTTTAATATATGTTTTATTTAATATAGTATTAACATTATAATATTAATAAAACATTTAAAATCTCCCAGAATCTTCTTTTAAAGTAAGGAGCACCTGCTGTTCCATACAAGATTTCACAGTGGTGAACCTTCATGTCATCTGTCCTCTTAGCGAAGGTATAGCTTGGGTAATGCATATTTATGAAGACTTTATGAAGGCTTTATGGTTGTGCTTGATCAGCGAGGGGGGTGTTAGGCCGTGACAGGCGCCTCTTGGGATTGCTGTCTTTCCCACCAAAAACTGTGCTAGAGCCCCTTTACTTTTCAGATTCACTTCTCGAGGAGATGGTGTCAGCAAACCTATCTGCTGATATTTTTATTTTATTGTATGCTGTGTTCGGCAGAACCATCACTGCATGTAGCGGAGCTATTTATTAAACCGCATGCATGTAAGTCGCTAAACTGGTTTGTCAACCAGGTAGCTGAGTATGAGATAAATGCTATATTGTTAAACCCATATATGTTTAAAGTATAAAAACCTGTTTAGCATTAGCTGGACATGTCCAAGCATGTCTTTGGACTATGATCACCCAGTATAAACCCACATAAACACGGGGAGGACATGCAAACTCGACACAGGGGGAGTCTGAATTCAAGATCAAAAAGGGGATGGCTGTGCCATAATGCTGCCCAAAAGAAGAGTTCTGAAGACCTTAGAAAAAGAGCTGCTGATGCTTATAAGACTCAAAAAGATACAATTAGACAAACTGGAAAAATTCAAGACCATTGTTACCTTTGTCATTGTCAACCAACAAAGATCGCTCAGGAATCGCAAAGTCACAAAGGGACCAATGGTAACATTAAAGCAACTCTCACTCATATTTTAATGTTTATGAAGAGAACGCTGAACAACAATGGTGTGCATGTCAGGGTGCATTAAGAAAGTCGTGGCTCTCTAAAAAGAAATTTCTGCCTGTAATGTGGTGCAATCCACACGGCTATTTGACAAACATTTTGCGGAAGAAAGAAATTACAATACAACATTTTGGCTTAAATGAGATGTGTTATGTATGGAGTAAGATAATCATATATTTCAATATTTACCAGAACGACTGTACTAATGATGATTTCTGTGTTATACCAAAAGTATATTTTGTGCCTTTTATTTAATTGTGTTCCTTTATTTATTTTTAGGATTTGTGCAAATCTGATGTTTTGGGGCATATTTATGCAGAAATACAAATAATTCTAAAAGTTGAGAAATATTTCAAGTAATATTTTTCCTCACAATGTAGCCATTAAAACTGTAGTTTTGTTCCTTTAGTTTTTTTTTGCCTGTTAAAAGGTTACGCATCAATCCGGAGTGAATATGCACAAAGTCAGAAATTGACTGAACTAAGGGTCTGTGGATCAGTATAGTGTTTGTCACGCATTACTGGTTTGCATGTAGTACACAATATAAAACAAAAACAAACATCCATGACAATGACAAAGATGAAATGACTTTTCAAACAATTTGTTAATGTACCATGCAAAATGAATGTGACTATACACATATGGGCTTCATTTATCAAAGCGGCATAATAGTCAAATGGTCGAAACTGTGTGTAAATTGCGTGTAAAATCCTAAAGTGCATGTTTTATCAACTCAAACTTTTGTGTATAATTACACACCAATTTAACCATGCTTACATGATGGTATTTGACAGCAATTACTTTTATCAACGAAGCAGTAATGGCTCCCCCCCTGCTGTGCCAACAATTTAATTGCACTTTAGTTTCCTACTATGAGGTGTTTTGTGTGGGCAGCATGCTAGAGTAGTGGTTAGTGCTGCTGTCGCACAGCTCCAGAGCTCAGCAGCTGCCTATGTGAGTTTTTTATTTTTTTTTTGCTGTGTTTGTGTGGGTTTTCTCTGGGTATTCCAGTTTCCTCCTTATGCGTTGAGGTCAATGGTTGTCTCAAAAAGTGTGTGCATGTTCCCTGCAATAGCCTGGATTGGTATTGTTGGCTAACGTGCTGCCAGTTGGCTTCTAGAGAGTTTGGGTAAAGCTCTAATGATCTGACAAACAGTCCTTACATACATTTGGCCAGGTGTTTTTAATGGTGTTTTGGGATATTATAAAACACTACACATTCCTCACACTTACTGTTCACACTCCTGCCATCTGAAAAGAAAAACTGGAGCACTCCGGCCCTCACAACCAGACTGTGTAACAGTTTCTTTCCACAAGCCAAACTCCTCAGTTATCAGAGACTGGACTAAAACACCTTCTGCTAAGAATGTCCACAATATGATATAAGATATGCTGACATACTTACCTCAATGTAGAAGTAAGCACAAGTAATTTTTACACTATTTGTTTTTGCTGTTTTGTTGCACTGTTTTGTACTCACTACACTATTTTGCACATGTTGCACACATTCACTTTAAGTATTTTTTTGTTAGTATTAGTACTGTGTTGCCCTCTGTGGTTGTACAGTATGTCGCTTTGTAGCAATGTAGGTCCTGGAGCAACATTGTTTTGTTTTACTGGGTTTTGCGTGGTTGAAATAACAATAGAACCCAACTTTGATGTAGATTTTTTTTAAATTAAAGATTAATCAATTTATTAAGCATCTACAGTATATCATTTGTATTTAGCATAAAAATATGTAATATGTAATCTAGCTTCATATTAAAATGCTTTTGCTACATTACGCACAGGTATGTGCTGTTGAAACAGCAGAAACCTAGCTAAGATGTATGTTGTATGTTGTAGAGCAACTTGGAGTTTAAATAACTGTATTTTGCCTTACCTTTTACCTTGTACAACAGCGCCTCTATTAATGTGAGAAAGCCTGAAAGTCTGGTGCAGAGACTTGCAATGCTATATTGGTAGAAATAAGGTTCTCTAAATGCGTTATTGATTTTAAGGAACTTAAATCACATGCTTGGCGACTTTGTAGAAGATTGGTTTGCATTCAGTTGCTGACAGGTGAATAGCTGGATGAACACGTTTATAGGTCCAGATTTAAAAATGCAAGACCTTGAAAATGAAGTTGTTCCAGTGGCTGCCACTTGCTTTCCATCGTCGGAACTTCAGGCTTTGTGTGGAACCACAGCGGTGCATGTTCCCGCTGATGATTTGTGGGCCGCATTATTAAATATGTGGAATTCACGGTTTACGTCTCCTCACACCTGCAGAAGTAAATGCAAAGCCATCAAGTCAGGTGACAAGTGCTGTAAAACATGTAGATTTAACAGCCATTCTCTGTCTCAGTAAGACAGTTTCTGCATTCTAGCACAATGCCTTAATGTGCACCCACCGCCTGCGCTGTCCTCACAAGCACTTTCCATTTACATAAGGTAGCAGAAAGGCAGGACATTTCAAGGTTCCTGCAGTTATACCAGACCTGAAACAATGCATGTCAACAGGAACTCTGAGAATGATTTTTGGAAAAAGCCATTATATATTATTTAATGTTGTTCGCTGCAGAGGTTGTGCTAGTTCATTTTCATTTAGAAAATTAACAATGTAAAATCTTGCATTTTTCTACACAGGATAAAATACTTTTATTTTATTCAGAAACTATGATTGACTATGATTGACTATGACTGCTCATGTTTCTGAATGTGGCTAGTAAATCTATCGGATTATTTTGTAATCCTAGCCAATACAGCAAATGCACATACAAACAATTGTTTCACACAATTTTTCACACAACAACAACATTTGCCTTTTGCCTGACTATACATGAGAGTCCATTGCCTCCCAGTTGTGTATTGATAGATCACATGTCCTGTATTCCCAGAAAATCCTGTATTGAATCCCTCACCTGGTTAAAGTGTGCAAGCCTCATACAAGTATTACATAAAGACCGATATGCTTAATGGTCATGATACATTATGTGAAACTGCATGCCATGTGATTTGTTTTGAATTTAAACACAACATTTGTACAATTTTTTAATGTATGCAGTTGGTTATGTGATGTAGAAAATGCTTAAAACTTGATTTGTTATTGAGTAATATGTGATGCAAATACAACCTACCTAAGAAATACTCACAGAAGACACTTGACATTTGATATAAATATGCAGTATTATGCATAAATGTCTTAAAAAATGTTGATTAGCCCAAATAATCTGTAGCCATGTGTAGTATTTCTCTCTCTTTCTCCCTCTTTTTTTCTCTCACACACATATATGCAGTGTTTGACAGCACAACATATTTCCTGTTGTATTTACAATGCAGGCATGTATTTGAGAAGAAAGCGAGGAGAAGCCTTCAGGAACTGTGAAATGTGCACAAGAAACTAGCACACTTAACGCTGGTGGCTGCGCTACAAAGGCAGTTTTTTTCTCCCTTTCTTCCTCTGGTGTGATGCAGTTCTTCTTATTCTGTTTCTTTCTTCTCCTGCAGTGTGTCAACTCACTGCCACAAACTAATTCTCAAATAAAACTGATGTGCAACTGTCCCACGATCCACGCACAGTCACATGCTTCAGAGCTCAGATTCAGTGCATGTAATTCA
>JAUZSU010188885.1:0-12172 GCA_034780255.1 Parotocinclus maculicauda
TACTAAGACTGTTTTGGGGCTCCCTTAAGTCAGCTTCCAGAGTATTGGAAACCTTCTTTGAGATTCTACTCTGGTAAACCTGTGCTCATTACATAAACGTTACCTGAACTCCCATATCTGCATGGTTTTATGCATTGCTCTGCTGGCACATGATTGGCTAATTATGTAATTGAAGGAGTATGTGTTCCTAATAAAATGGTCAGTGAGTATATTCTGTGCAAACTACTATGGCATCAGCCAGCTTTTATTATTGATCGTTTAAAGTTTATTCTAGCTCAGATAAGTGCATTTATCCAATACTGAGGACCTCAGAAATATGTAATTAATGTGTAAAAGCTTAAATAGAGCAGGGAAATGTAATATAATAATAATTAATAAAGACATGAAATTAGTAAAAAATAAAGTGAAATATAATATTATAGCCATTGAGGCAATGTCTTGTCACTAGGACAGTGACGGCAAGACTGATCTCGCACTATTAGACATGTACATAAAATTATAATAAATAGTATGTACTTAATTACGTACATCATCTCTGGATAATTGTGTGTTCTATTTAAAGAGCCTGTGTTCCTGTGATTATTTTTTCCCCTGAATTTTGGAGCAAAAAAGATCAAACAGAATGTTTGAAATGTCAGATTTAAAAAGTGTTTGAAATCCAAGGTTCCACTGTTGTATTATAACTGTGACCACCCATTGGCAAAAAGTATATATAAAATATATTCTGATTATTTTGCTACCAAACTTTCAAGATCAGTGTTAAAATTAATCCTATTGCACAAGGGAGTGACTTGTTTCTTTTTCTGTTAAGAAGAGAGATGCAGAATGTAATACACAGCCATAACATTAAACCAACCTGCCTAATAATCTGTAGATCTCTCGAGCTGCAAAATCTCAGATTTTCTTTTCTTTCTCCACTGAATATGTCCCCTTTTATCTGGCACCAAGATGTTGGCAGCAAATCCATTAAGTCTTGTGGGTTGAAAAGCCTCCATTGTTTGACCTTGCTTGTTCAGCACATCCTTCAGATTGAGATTTGGAGAATTTGGGCACCAAGTCATCACCTGGTCCTCAAAACTTCTTGAACAAGTTTTGCAATGTGACAGAGTGTTATTTGTGCCATAAAAGTGTTGTATTGGTCAATAACAAGGTTTAGGTAGCTACAGGTGGTGCATATCAAAGTTGCATCAACATGAATTCTAGGACCCAAGGGTTCCTAGCAGAACATTGCCCAGTGGATCGCATCACATCACCTGCCAGTGGTTTTAATGTCATGGCTGATTGTTGTGTTACTCAGTGCTTCATTGCATGTTACGTTACATATGTTAAACATATGTAATCAGCATTGAAGCCCTGTGCCCTTCCAGCTCTGGCCAAGTCATACAACTATAAATCCCAATAGAGTGCAACTGTCCTTGACTGCTGCTGACTTGGGACCTTCACCTGTTTTATGGAGAATCCCATTAAGGACACTCATTATTCTCGATGATACTGGACCACCATGTGTCAGAAATGGAATGCCACAACGTGATGGCATGTTACCACTTTCCAGACCCACCACCAAGCCCACAGCTATGAAACCTCCACGTATTCTTGTTCTGTACTGTGAGTTTATGTTCATCTGATCACCATGCTCTTATCTTTTTTCTCCTTCTGTCTCTTTTTAAGTGCCTACTGCCAGTATGACCAGGTTGGCACGCTCTCGTACCCACTCAGCCTCCAGCATGAACTCTGTGGAAGGAGCACGCAGCCGTACTCACACCAACACCCAACCAGAGGGTGCCGCTGGAACCAGCCACGACAACCAGGCCCGACCACAAACCATGGAGGTGTCCTGCTAAATCTGCCCTCATGTTTCTCTCTGTAACCCTAAATCTATCACACTTTGTTTTCTCATAATTCTAATGAGTGATTCAAAGTATATAACTATTGATTTAAATTCACATGCACACTTGCGTTCCTCTTTAGTCCTGAGATGGTACCGAACACCTAGGTTTTATCACTATTTCCTCTCGATATATAGAGTACGTTATGATAAAGTCCGATAGATGTCTTGAATAGACTTTTTGCTATACACAGGGCACTTGTTAGTGTAAAAGGGAAAAGCTGTCCAACCTTTTCTAAGGTCTTCCTCATGCTCCCCCATCTGTAGAGAAGACCAAACTATCTCTTTCCACCAATTTCATCTGACTCTGAGGAATTGTTACTCATTTTTGTTCTCCATTTCTGGGGAGCTTTCTCTTATAATATACCATGCTTTGTGAAAATACCGTTTGGTTCTCTAGATACCAGAATAGCTTTGTACTTTACTGTCCATTATTAACACTACTGATAAGCATGTCCCTCATTTCAGTGTAACGTAATGGAAGTGTATATTAAAATTGCTTTTGTTTCGATATCCATTACTCATTTCCTGTTGAACACTACCAAGATAGTTTTAAACTATAATAAAGATGTACCAGTGAGCCAAAATTCCTTTATTTAAGGTCTTTTTGGTTATGTGGAAATGTGTGCGCGAACAAAATAAACAGATTACAGCAGTGATCTAAAATCGAATTTTAAAGAGAATATTTGCCAGAACCAACCTTTGCCTTTAATAATAATCTTGGGTACACTGTACAGAAATTGCCCCTTGTTTCTGTGCAAATACTTTTTGTTGTTAATCATGATTTGTTCTGCACTCCTAATCAAATCATGTACATAATGATAATTTCCTTAACAATATTTCTCTTGATCATGTACATTTCAGAAACCCAAACTAAGCAGTTTTCTAATATACATAAAAACAATAAAACTTCCACAACAAAATGTGTTTGTTTAAGAAATTCAGCTTAAATTAAAACACAGTTAAGGAATGCAAGTTGTTGGGACCAAACCCTGTTTTAGAAGAAGAGACTTACATGTTTATGGCACTGCTAATCACTAAAGTCTTAAATTAGTTCTAAACATTATACCAATAGCCTACAAATTACCTACAAGCATATGCACACCCACACACTTGGACTTATAAAGGTATTCTTTGACAGCAATGCTTGACTCACTCCATTACTTGTACAGTAGAAAGATGTTCCAGTATATTCAGACTCTACTGATATTGTCCTTGGTTAGATTTTATAGATTTATTAATAATACTGTTGATATGAGTATTATGTTTCCATGAATGTGCACTCGCTGATGAATTTTATTACTGTACTGCCGTTGGTGAGCTTGTGGCATCATACTTTATCCTCCAAATATATAGGGGGTGCTGTACTTCTGCTGAGTTCATTGATTTGTACTAATAAAGTTTTAGGTTGTACATAATCCCGCTGTTAGTGTCTTTTAAATGGAAAGAAACTTTGTGTATTGTGTATTTCATTTGCCTTTAGTCGAATGTCAGACGTTCTTATCCACAGAGATGTTAGAATACAATTTCAGGTACAGTCCATGCAATTGTGGGATAAGGGCCCAACAGTGATTCTGTGGTAGTGGAATGGTTTGGATACTGGTTCAAATCCCACCACTGTAACTGTTTGGTCTTTGAGCATTACCCCCAGCATGCCTCTGTCTGGTATGTTAAGCTATTTTCACTGTGATTATTTTCAATCTTAGTTTTGTCATTGCAAAATGTATTTGAACTATAAATATGAAATATTAGTTAATTAACTTGGTTTGTATTATATATGGAGTTAGAATGAAGTGGCATTTCAGTTTTAAAGGTCAGTATCAAGGATTCATTATCCACATATATACTCTGTACTGTGGGAACTACTAGGCAAAATGCTTGTTTGGATCTTTGTAGAAGCTTTCATCCAGACAAGATAATTGACTCAAAAGCTTGCTGAAAAGCACCTCAAAGCTTGCAACAAGTGCATGAAGTGAACCTGACTTTTCTCTACAGTCCCATTGAGAATGTAAGTCAAGTTGCCCAAAAAAAAGCCAAGTTGCATCACAAGATGATTTTAGGAATAGTGTGAAGTCATGCTGGGATGACCTGAATCATCAGATTTTGCACAAACTTGTAGAGTCCATGACAACCTGAATACACAAAGGGTGCATCCCAGATACGTACAAATTCTGAAATCTGTCAAATGTTTCAACTATGATATCAGACTTTTGCCTGTGTGTCTGTGTATGTCAGATCCCTGACATTAGCCATGTAGGGAAAATTGCAATCTCGTCTTTTACATAATTGACAGTAGGCAGACGTAAACCAGATGTACCATGATGGCTACGGTTTTGTGCAGATGACGTAAGCACAGTGAACTATGTTTGTGAGAAAGGTCTCATCAAATGCAGAGAGAAGATAAACAACATAACTTAATTGGGTTCCAAATGAGTCATTACTGTGCAGAATTCTTACGTTTTCCATTTTAAATGAAATTTAAAAGTCAGGGGTTGTGACATTTTGATCTATTTGAGTGCAACTCTCAAACACATCCGTTATTTAATAATGTTATCAGCATCACTGGAAACGCTAGAGCTTTATCAGTGACTGCAGGTTTGTATAGCAGATGTAATGGGAAATAAGACTTCTACTCTATAGTAATTCCAATGGGTGAAAAAAATAAGCTGCTCTCCAAAAGGGTTCAGCAATTAAACTATACTTTTGAACTCGGGAATGTTTAAATACTTAAATACCAGTTGCATTACTGCATCCACAAACAAGCTATTGCACATACTACTTTCTCTTGAGTCATTAAGAACTCATCATGCTGACAGCATACAAATCAAAGCGATTAAAACTGTAGGCTACTGAGGTTTTGCAGATTATTAGCTTTTTATAATCTTATGAAGCACTTGAAATTTTCCAACCACACCGACTCACATCATTTGACCTCATCTGACACGCAGCTATTTATAGATGCTCTAACCTAAATTCGGCATACATACTGAGAAAAGAGAGTCCACTTTCCGTTGACTGTACTGAGTCAGGCCTGACTTCTTGGTTATTTGATTGTTTGATCTGTACCTGTGGACAGGGTGATGCAACCCAAAATCTGTACAGTAAACATTTCTTACGGCCACAAATGTATAGACATTCCTGTAAGTTAATTGTTTAGCTATAGTTATACATTGTTACTGTGTGCATAAACTCTTGTTAGACCAAGCTTAAATTTCACCCATGACCTGGTGCTGTTGTTGTAGAGTAGCAACTTGGGATCGAAAGCAGCTTAGCTACCTGTAATGACTTTAGCTAGCTGAGCATAAACGATGCTCTTGGGTTGCAGTGCTCACTACTAAGTTCCAGCAAGCAGCAGCAGAACACAGTGTGAAGGGTGTGGAGTTTGCCACTTGTCTGTGTCCAAATGAGGCCACATCATAAAGACGTGTGTAAGGTCAACTGGGAACTCTAAATTGACTGGCATAGTTTAAATGTGACCGATTAGTGCAGATGTGACCATGGTAGTGTCATGAAGAGCCATTGATGCTGATGCAGCCTTGAGCAAAAACAATTAACTTTTCGTCTAACTTGGTGAAATAAGTAACAATGGGACAATGAATATCATTTAACAAATCCAGGTTCTCAGCCTATATCCTTTGGATCAATTTGGATTGCCAATCAAGGGAGGTTGTTTTACCCAATGGCATGCTTTGTTAATAATATTCAAAAAGTGAATCCTTGCAGGGGCACCTGAGCTGCACAATGGTGCACTTTCCCTGGATCATCAATGTGCAGACCCGTGCTAAAGTCCCTGTGGTGCCTTCCTGCTACATTTACATTTACGGCATTTAGCAGAAGCCCTTATCCAGAACGACTTACAACTTTATACAGTCTTACAATCTAAGCAATTGTGGGTAAGGGCTTTGCTCAAGAACCGAACTGTGACAGCTTGGCAGAGGTGGGATTTGAACCCTGGACCTTCTGGTCCAGAGTCCAGTACCTTAACCGCTAGGCTACCATATTCTAAAAACATTTAGCCCAGGTAGCTATTTCCTCCTATTACCGTTTTAAAGTTTGGTTTCTGACCTATTAGTAACACTAATGGAGATGCTGGGATTGAACCCAGGACCTCATACATACAAAGCAAGTGCTACCACTGAGCTACATCCCCGTAGCCTATTTGATTCGAATGACCTTCATTGTACTCTGGGATGGGTGCTGGACTTCCTGGTGGTCCTGATATCCTTTCAGTATTCGTGATGGTGAATTACCAAATGCTTTGTAATGGTCAAAATTTAGCTTGAATTTTAGTCCAAAATCTGAGTGCCAGAATGCAAACGGGTGCAGGTTACAATTGCAACTGTGACACCTTCTCAAAACCAAAACCACAAACTGGAGAAGGATTAGGCATGTAAAAAAATAATAAGTAATTATTTTAATCATGTACTTTTTGTGATTTTTGCTAGAGCCCTTTACAAAAAGATCAAATCAAAATCTAGTGGTACCACATATTATTCACATATAAAAAGCACTTGCCTGATGATCTGGATATATTGCTTAGAAAGGCACCAAAGTTTGTGTTCATTTCACTAAATATAAATAAGAATGCTGAAACATTATCCTCTTAAACCCAAATGCTCTGGTTCCATTGCGGTGTAAATCTATTACTTCCATCCTGCATCAATCTTGCTTTTATTGTCACTGTAGTTCTTCTGTTACTTGAAGACTCATTGGGTATAACTAGAAGTTTCTATTCATCCGTTGCTGTGTTTCAGAGCTTTTGTTGCAGGAAACTGCTGTTGGTGCATGTTGTGGGTTGAAGTGTGCGCTACATAAAACACTCTGCCTGTCTCAGGGTGTTTGTCAGATCTGTGAACCACAGCAGTATCAACAGTTTCTTAGAGCACCTATAGCTCTCAGCTGGAGGCTTCCTCAAACACTGCAATCCTTTAAGGCCTGATCAAGTCGTTTATTTTATTTTGATTCACGTTTGTAGCAAACAGAAGCAACGCCGCCTCTTATTTCAGAGCAAAGACGCTTCAGCAGTTTTTCATTAAGTACTGAGGAGCAGGTTGTTCTGAGATACTCCAATCAAAAAAGAAGAGGATCTGGCAACAGACAACTGGAAATTACAAGCTGTTTGAGAAATATGAGGTGAGCTTGATCTTAATGCCAGGTTTTTTCTTTGATTGTCTTGTAGGGCAAGATAACAAATCCAGATGGGAATATATGTATTCTTTTTTTATCTTATAAAAAAGGATGTTAACTTCCCTGTGCAAAGAATATTTTCATGGTATACTATCATAAAGGGCCTCAGAACCTGCGCTTAACATCAACTGCCTTTGAGGATGCTCAGGAAATCGGGTGCTTCAGATCGCATAGCATCATTCAGCTGAAAAAATGTCTCTATATGAAGTTTAAGCACAAGTATAAACATGGAGATTAAAATCTATCTGTCAGTATTGATTTATTTTTAAGAAATAAATACTAATTATATACCAATATACACACGTGTCTTTACTTGGATATCTGTTTAGTCTTTAATCCTAATCTGAATTATTGGCTGTACAGTTATTTATGAATTAGCATGTGTTTGCATGGAGTGTAATGCATTGCTCAGTGGAGTGTGAACTATTCCTGTCCAAATGCTGTGATGACCCATTGAGACCAATCTGTCTAAACAGGTGGCCAACAACTTGACCTTACAGCATCATGTGGGAAATGTGCCACCAATGGCCTTTCACATAAAGTCCTACTTCATGAAGATCATAACAAACATTTGCTTAATTTGACTGCTAATACAAACGTAACTATTTCAGTTCACATCCAGGCCTCCCATGGAGGATGGGTCTCTTTGAGTCTTGGTTCTCCCAAGGTTTCTTTCTTCTACATTCAGGGAGTTTTTCCTTGCCATTGTCGCCCTCAGCTTGCTCAATTTGCGATTGGCCTTTTAAGATATAATATTATAAAGCTGCTTAGAGACAATGCTCCATTTTAAAAAGCGCTATATAAATAAATTTGACTTTGACAAAGGTCTACAACAATTCTTTTCGAGTCCTGGTTGCAAATTATTAATAGATTTTTTTGTTGCTGTTGTAGTATAATGTGTCAATTGCATTTATGCATCTTTTGTTTAAAATATTTAAAATAGGTACCTAAAGACTACTTCATAAAACTTTATTAATTCTCTGTGACTGCAATCTAGTGCCAGTATGTTCATCAAAACTTATTATACAGTCATATAACTAAGACAGTCATATTATACAATCTTGTTTGGATGCCTCTTTGGCTTTTGTAGCCTATCAGAATAAAAAGATTAAAAGCATTTAGCACGATCTCTGCACAGAGCGAACTTAAATATTACCCTGTTCTGAAGCGTCTTTATTAATAACATTAAATAGAAGTGCCATATTTTGTTTTCTGCATTAAGATTTGTTTATTTGCTGCAGAAAAGTGCATTTTTGCTTATCACAAAACATGCATTTGCATCAATGATGCCCTGACACACTGAGTGTCACCAATGTTGGAAAATATGTCAGCAAAAGCAGGTGGCTTTAGTCATGTTTATTCATCGATAATCATGAAACCCTAAATGTTAATTAGTGTATTATTGCTCCATATTGATGACATCCTGTTTTTTTTGCTGACGCACTTGATTATGCAATGAAAACTGTCCGTTCGTGCATTTTAGCTATACTTATGTAGTTGCAGATAATGGATGAACGTCAGAGTTACATGTTCTATTTTTAGGCGAGTCTCTTACCATAGGTATGAGAGATGTTTTTGATATTGATACTGTGGTTGGAAAGTGTTGGTCAAAGTGAACAAGCGGTTTTCAACATCCTTCCTCCATTTCTTTAGAAAACAGCAAAAGTCTGTCAATAACGTCAAGTTGCACAAAAACATTAGTTCAATCTTTGGAACGACCTGGATTTCATTGATTAATTGCTTAAGTCACCCCAGTCAAAAATGTATTGGAGAAACAGTTTTGTATGTTTTTGGCTTTGAATGCCTTCATTGAACATACTGATTATAGTTTAACATGAATAATCATCTGTAAAGTCTAGTTTACCAGACTTTCGTTAACGTATTTCTGAGATGCATGAGACTGGAAACAAACTATATCCTACAGGTCTTTAAAAAATATATTACTGTTGCAACTTGATCTGGCAGTGGGTGCCCTGCAAACATATCACACTACCAGTGCAATGTTCAAAGAAGTAAGAAAAAAGTCTAGGGTCATGATGAATCACTTGAGGATATCTCTTTAGAACTATTATTCTGCAGACACATTTTTGACAAAAAACAACAACATATTTAAAGAAAACTGTCAGAGTTACGCATCGGCTGTGTTCAGAATAAAAAATGCACATCCCTGATATGAAACATAGTTACGTTTGGGATCATTGTGGTTTGGGGCTACATTGCTGCTTCAGGTTCTGATCAGAAAAAATTATTTAAGATTTTAAATCTGTTTCAGCAAATTGGTTAGATAAAGAGAAAATACAGTTCTGATTTTAGACCACTATTCCCGTTGGTGTTTTAGCAATAACATAACCATATATATATATAACCATAAACACACTTCTAATGATTTGACACACAAAAATCTAACTTTATCTCTCCAAATAATACTTTTTCATACTGATCTTTATTCCAAACTTCCAAAGACTACATACAAATTTGCTGTATTTTCTGGTTGTACTCTAATAAAGAAATTATTATATATGTTCATTATACTATTTCAAAACAATTGTACGTCTAATCTAATGATGATGATATTTTGAAGAGTACTGTATGTCCAGATCTAACTAGAGGAGGTGCTCGACTTAATGATGGCAACATATGTACTAAATAATGTGTTCTAAAGGTTCTAGGCGCTATGGTGGAAATATTAATTCTGTTTTAACTGTGAATACGGGATAATAATTTGGTATATTACTTCAGGGAGACTGTGTTTATCTATTATAAGTGATCTCTAAATAATTACTAATAAGTTAACCTGTTTTGAAATCTAGCTCTTGGCTCTCAAGGCAGATTAATGTTTGCTCAAAGTAAATTTTCCATGGATAGAAATGAGAGAACAGTCACTATTGTGTAAACAGTTTGTATTGTGTCTCTCTCTTCATCATCATTCTGCCATCTAGCCTGCAGATCTGCTGATCTCAGGAGTGTCATGGGCAGCAGGCCAAGTAAAGGACGGCGTGGCAGCGTACCTCACACACCCCTGCTGGATCAGGATGAGGTCCACACCATGGGTGAGCCAGTCTGTCAGTAAATCCCACCACACACAGAATGTGCAATGAGATTTCAGCATAGAGAATCAAGATAACAATCAACAACTTTTGCATCTAGGTCACATGTCAATTCATAACTAAGCCCTTTTATGGTGTTTAATTCTGTCGATCCTGTGTAAAGGTGACTTATTAGCACTTTGGAATGAACTGGTTTAATGTTTGTTAATCACTTTTGTGCTTTTGTAGGTGTGTTCAGGTTTTTTTGGGCCCGGATCTGAGCAAGAGTTAAAGCATAAAAAGCAGTGATGTGGTTAGATTATGAAATGTTCTACACTTGTTGCTGCTCTTAACTTTTCCGTTTCTCTCTCAGATTCCAGGTATGTAGTGGTGTCTCTGTATGACTACCCTTCAGGAGGCCCAGCAGAAAGCAGTATCAGATTTGGAGAGAGACTGAACATGCTGGCTGAGTAAGAATTTGATTCATTTTAATTCTTATCTATTCATTGAACGAAAAAGGGATCAAATGTGTTCTGATGCATTTCTTGAGAAAGAAGCACATTGTGGACATTTAATAAACACATTCTTATTATTAGTCTTTCTGGTAAGAGTGTCTATCAGTACATTTATAGCATGTAGCAGGTACTCTCATCCAGAGCACATAAACATTAAGGGCTTTGCTCAAGGCCCAAGAGTGGCTGCTTGCCGGAAACTTGATTTGAACTCACGACCTTGTGATAGTGGGACTGTGGTAGCCTAGTGGTTAAGGCACTGGACTCTGGACCTGAAGGTCCTGGGTTCAAATCCCACCTATGCCAAGCTGCCACAGTTGGGTTCTTAAGCAAGGCCCTTAACCCACCATTGCTTGAATTGTCCTAACGTCGGGACAGACCATTCCGTTCCAACTTCGGGACCGACCGTTCCGTTCCAAAGTCGGGACCGACCGTTCCGTTCTAACGTCGGGACCGACCGTTCCGTCCTAACGTCGGGACCGACCGTTCCGTCCTAACGTCGGGACCGACCGTTCCATTCTAACGTCGGGACCAATTATTCCCTATAGACAGCATTCTAACAATTACAAGTGTCCCCAGTTCCTGTGGACCAAACACAACAAAGGGGGACACAGTTCTAGAAACCATGGAAAAGCCCCTTCAGTGCCTACTGTTTTAAAATTCAGCAGGGATTGTGAGTGAGATGCTGGTTTTGGTCGATCGAGAAAGAGAAGCATAACCTGGACAGTGATGCAGGACTGGGACGGGAATGAGAGAGGGAACGAGAACGTATAAAAAAAAGCTTTCCGTTCTAACAGGTGTTTTTTTTCCGACTCTCTTGTGCCGGTCAGTGCAGACGTGTTCAGACTGAGCAGCAGCAGATCGACGGGAAAAACGCTGACAGCATAAAATCGTTCTTCATCTTCAGAGAAATAAAACAAAAGATCTACAATCACCGCTCATAGCACGTCATTCCAAAATCACAAACAAAAAAAATAAAGCAGCCAAGATATTTTACATCTATAAACTCATGTTTTTAGAAATCCTTTTAAATAAATGGACTTTAAACACATATTTATGACTTCTGCTCTATTATGTTTATCCAGATTCTTCCTAAAATGCATCAAAACGTATAAAAGGTTCAGTAGTATTGTATTTAAAATGGTGTATTTTGTGTGTCTTCAGACCGCACAACGGAAATCTGGGCACTAAATCATTCTTGTGTAACTTTGTTCTTCTTTACAACAGTAAATAATAACCAGCACCGGGTACTTCAGGGAGATTTATTTAAAGTGTTTATGGTATTAATGTGTGATCAGAACCATGTGACTGCACTGGTAGCACAAAATCAGAAACATAACCCTTAAAAATCATCTCCCGAAAAAACATACCACAAAAAATCTGAATGTATTAATACCTTTAATTTAAAAAGCATGATATATATAAAAATATATAATATAAAAGCATGCTATAAATGCTTCTCCTGATTTATAAAAATGTGCTGAAATACTCACACACACACACACACACACACACACACACACACACACACACACACACACACACACACACACACACACACA
>JAUZSU010188896.1:0-12172 GCA_034780255.1 Parotocinclus maculicauda
CTTTTATGTTTTCTTGAGCATTAATTAAATATAAATCTGGAATACGGCAAATATTACAAATCAGTAATACAACTTATACTCTTGGATAAAATGAATAATGTGAACAGAAATGTTAGTGCGTAAGTGAACATACAGCAAACAGAGTCAGAACTCTGAAAACCACACTGCAAAAACAATCAAATTTGTCTGGAAAACCTTAAGTACCTCAGATAGCTAAAAGATGGGAAGTCGTAAACAGAAGCTAAGAGAGGCTAAGCTAAGCATATATCAACAGAAAGCACCGGCTTAATTAAGCACATATGAACAGCTAACTAAAGCAGAAAAAGGCATGTGTCAGCTAATACAGGCTGAAGCACACAAAAAAGGACGCCACAAACATAAATCAGTAACTAACAAAGGCCAAATCATTAATAAATCAGATATATAGTAGTAAATAACACAGTCAAAAATAACATAGATAGCATGGGTCAAACTAAGTTCAGATTAAACTAGATATATATCAGGACCCAACAGAGGTGTAACCAAGCATCTAAGCAACTAAAACAGACCAGACATATATAATCAGCTTTGATATTGTGAACTAAGTGTATATCAGCAACCCAGGCTAAGTGTGCCATATATTAGCAGATGACACATGTTAAACAGCATATATTGGCTAACACAGGCTAAACTAAACATATATTAGCAGACAACACAGGGTGGATGAAGCAAAAATCAGCACTTAAGACAGACCAAGGAAATATCACCAACTAACACTGACTGAACCCTGCATGTTTTATCAAATAACACAGTCTGAACTTTACACACAATTCAGAAGCAAAATATGGCCGTCAAATATAGACAAACTGTGCCAAGGATATTTAGTAGCAAAGACACTCTAAACTATGTATATATTAGTAGTTATCACAGGCTGAACTAAGCTTATATCAGCAGCTCACAGGGGCATAAACAAAAGTTTCTTTATGTAATGATCCATATGAGTCATTTTCCTAAGAGTGTAAAACTTGGGGTCAAGATGACTGCTAGACTGATATGCAATTATTCCATGTTACTCATTGATGTTTTTTTTCTTCCTCAAAGAGCCAGATGTGATTTCATAATGAGAATTCACATCTGGAGAACCATGTGAGGCAATGTGTCATAAATTTAAATAGAAAGCCATTTTAGAGAGTGGACAAACTCAATTTTTGTGAGCCGATCCAACACCTCAAAGTGAAAGATGTGGTTGTAACAGAAGCTACGTAATAAACCAATTACTACTCTACCAAACAGCATGATGAATGAACACACCACAAAAAGTAGGAATATATATTTGTGATAAATAGATCATAGCTGAATATAAACTTAACTGAATGGTAACTCCTAAGGTTTAATTTAAAATACTTATTCTTTATTGTTTTCAATTTTTTCTTCAGTTATAGATTTAATCATCCAGATGCTAAAAGTGCAAGAACTAAACAAAAATTGAGGGTGGGCTCTTTGAAGAAAGGTCTGTGGGTTTTGCCTGAAAAAAAGACATTAATCTTGAATACATCTGCCTCTGTGAGACTTATTTTAACCATATTTTTACATCATTCCACATGCTTCTCACGCATACATGAAGATACCTTAGTACCTATAGGACATGTTCCTGGATCAAACATCATGTCCATCTGTTCTCATCAGAGTATGTCTCCCACTACAGGAAATCTTTTTGGAAACTCAGGTACTCAAAATAAACAAAAGCTTTTTAAGGACTGCTGTTTAAAAGTCATTTTTAAGGACTCTTTTAAGGAATCTAGTTGCACATATAAACCATCTGTTCTTGTTCTAGATAAATTTATATTGTAGAGAATGTATTATCGATTCATAACAGGTGAGAGGTTTAAAAAGCACATACATATGACATTAGATAAAGGTGACTGGCTTAAAAGGAATGGTCTTCCAAAAAAACAACAGAGATCTGAACCAGGAAAATGCCATATGTAGTTATTGTCAACATAGTGTTTTGCTCTCAAATTGTTTGCAATACAAAGTATTTGAATTTTTATAACTGTTTTTTAAAGCAGTTAATTCAGTAAAAAACATTCAAATGAAAATCTTTGGTTTGCTAGTGACTTCAATAGATAACATTATAATAAGTAAACTAAAGGCACATTTGGTTTTAATAAACTTCCTGTTACTTAACTACTAAGAATATTGAGTTACACTCTAGTATGCACACTGTTTCCTGGGTTCAGATGAAACACAGACTTAGCCAGACTTACTGGGCTTCAAATCGATATAGCACATATACTTGAACTGCTCCTGAGAGAATCTACGCCTCAGGTCTCGACATGGCTTTATTTATATGGTTTTCATGGTTTTCTAAGTAAACCTGCTTCTTTCAGGCTCAGACCAAAGCATTAATAAATAATATAATTAAGTCTGTGCTTAGCTAAACCCAGATGGGTAAAATAAAGAGCATAGACCTGATGTCGAGTGGACATTGTAATGTTGAATACTGAAATTTTATGAAGAAGAGGATTATGCATTTATGTATGGAAAGAAATTTGTCATAGGAACACTGAAATTTCTCAGAAAGAGAAAACTAGAATGAGAAAAAGCATGAGAAAGAGATATGTCTCATACAAAATGGAGCAGGAAAAATTAAATGCAAGGGCAATAATGTTAGAGAAAGATATATCAGTGTTTAAAGCAGATGAGATAGTGGGGAAAAAAAGAGATCAGATTTTGATAGAGTTGTTAGAGAACAGAAACAATTGTGACAAATAGAAAAATAATTGTGTGAGACAGACAAAGAGAGATGTAAGAGACTGTGAGAGATCTTGGCCATGGAGATTGGTATAGAGGCATAAAGCAAAATTAGAGATATCTCAGAAAATTTCAGTAATAGAGTGAGGTAAGATCAAGATAAGACCTCTCAGATAAGAGTCTAAAGGATTGATCTTAGACAGATAAGAGACTAAGAGAAATAAACATATCCCAGTGAGTAAAGCGTTAGAAACCAGTGAGAAATTAAGACAGTGAGACAAAGACAGAGAGTAAGAGGGCTCATATCTCAACAATGAGAGAAAGTGAGACAGAGAGAGCAGAGAGATCTTATAGACTGGAGTTGAAGCAAAGACAGAAAGTGAGACACAAACACACTAAGTATGCTCAGCTATATGTCAGAGGTGAGAGAAAATGAGAAAAGAGTAGAAGCGAGCAAGAGACTAAGAGGGCTAGAGACATAGACAGATTAAAGATTTATCAGAGAGAAGAGGGCTAGAACACATAAAGAGGTTGAAAGTGAGAGAGGAAGTGTGTTCAGTAATAACTTAACACAAAAAGAATAGTAATTTCAGTACCAGAGTCAGTAAAAAAGAAAAAGTGATCCTGAGAGGTATGTTCATATATCTCAGTAAGAAAAGAAAGAGCGAGAAAGCAAGGCAGTGAGTGAGATCTCAGTAAAATTCTCAAGTAGAGAAAGAGAGCTAGAGTATGAGACAGTAGATCTGACTTTACCTTCATTCTGAGCATTTACACTCAACAAAACTGCCAGTGCCAAGAAGGCAGATGCTCCCCAGCACAGCCCTCTCTTCATTTTCACTCCCGTATTTCTCAGCAGAGCATGAATGGAGCTGTCAAAGGAACATACAGTTACACTCTGGACTTTACAATCAGACTCAGACTCAGACTCCATACAAATCTAAACTAATAATTAGATTTTTTTTTAAGTTAGGTGAAGTAAGGTAATTCAATTTCAGTAAAATTATGTTCAGATCAAGGTACCTTAAAGTCACATTTGACGAGTACAAGTTTTTGACATAAAAACCCAAAAGATTAAACAATATGTGTAGTACAGAGCAATTTTAGAAATGATCATCCAACACAGTCTCCAGTCTCACACTTTAGAGTCATACAAGTTCACAGACGTACATTCATACAGAAGGTTACAAGTGATTATGAAGAAATGTAGGAACATTCTGAAACTCTGAAACTGTATATCAACTAATATCTCAAGAGATCACATTCAATCCACCAATATTAATTTATTTAAAATATATTTAAATGACTAAATGACACAAAAAACTTGGTAAAATGGTAGGGCTTAATTTTACATGATAGTAAGGTTCATTCAATCATAACATTCTGTGTTTGTCCATTGTTTGCCTTCCACTGATGTACACATACATTTTTGAAAAAATGCCACTTCTTGGACCCAAGATACAATCAGTTGGCTTAGAGCTTCAAATTCCACTTCCAACAATGGGTTATTAAGTAATGTCTTTGATCCTGAACTGCTCCAGGGTCACCTTATGATGACTGACTCGGGGTTCCAACCTCACCTTTGTAACAAGCCGGGATATGTTCAGAAGTAAGATATGTTCAGATGTTAACATTTTGATTCAGTAAAACTCTCTTGAATCAGCTCTCTTGACCGCTGTTGCAGAGTACAAGGCTATATAAGCATATGGTGAAATCTACTCTGAAAAGTGTTATTTAATAAGCCAGAGATTTTAAGATCTAACAAAAATGTATCTGTTTTTTATATGAACAGATCAAATATAACGTTTAGGGTTATAAGCCTAAATCTGTAAATGATTCATCCATCAAATCTGAAAATACAAAGTGGAATCCATTAAATGTACATTAGAAGGCAATTCCATCTATTATAGTGCAGACTGGAAAATAATCTGGAAAAGCTCGTTTAGATTGCCAGATCAAGAGTGCCTCCTCTCGCTAGAACACAACACTGCACCTACACGTTTTAAACACTTTTCATAAACTTTTACGACAAATTACAAAGGTTATGAACAGTTCCATACAATTTGCTGAACAGACGTATATTCATTTAACTCCAACTTTTTTTCTTCTTATTAAGGATTATTCCATTCTGATGATTTATATACGTATTTAAAACTAAATGTAATTACTGATTCATACATTCTATACAATTTTAATACGCAACCATTAAAAACTAACATTAAACGTTTTGCATGAGCTTCCCAATGAAACTTGTTAAACAAAGTCAGAGTCAAAGTCAAATCAGCAAGTATAAAATAATAATGAATTACATAAAGGAATGACCTTCAAGTAAGTTCAAGATTAACCTCATGAAGTTTTAAAAGTTTTGCAGTTATTATTATTATTATTAGAATATAAACTGCTATTAAAAAGTAATTCCTAGACACAAACTGTAAAAATGACTAAACCTAATATTATATAACTTACTACTCTAGGTCTATGACTTCTAGATTTAAATATAAAGGCTTATTTAATTAAGCTTTACAAATGAGTGCCACTGTCTATATGCACTTACCGTTCAAAAGCAAATAGTTTCCCAGTAAATAAATCACTAACAGATCACAGAAAAGTTAGGAATTTAAGAGATGCAGGTTCCTGCCTATCCAGATTCAGTGTGGACCTGATCTCTCACACTCAGCCAAACTGATGAAGGAGGAGGAGGAGGTGGAGGAAAATCCGCTCTCCAAATGGGACAGGGTCTCTCTCTGGGCTGCTACTTAACAGGGAGGCGGTGACACCGAGTATGTAACAGAAACTCCTCCGACATCACTATCATCATCAT
This sequence comes from Parotocinclus maculicauda, assembly GCA_034780255.1. NCBI lineage: Eukaryota > Metazoa > Chordata > Actinopteri > Siluriformes > Loricariidae > Parotocinclus > Parotocinclus maculicauda. The sequence continues at coordinate 5,552 of JAUZSU010188896.1, forward strand.
CATCAGAACTGCTGGAAGGAATTTACACTTGTGGAAACTTCCCTTTGATGGAGATGGAGGTCATCCATCAGAGACGCTTTGGAATGAAGGCTGGGCTTTTACACACATACACAGACACACACACAGACACACACACACATAAACGCATACACAAGAGCGCATACACAAGAGCGCACACACACTTTCCATACTTTAAACTAATAATCTAGCTGCGCTCAGGAAAAATTGTTACATGAACAAAAGATATATACAGTGTTAAATACTTAGAGAAATGTACAGTGTAGTGTTCAGTTAACATGTATAGTGACATTTAGAGTAAACATAGTCAACCATAATTTAAAAAGATCTGTTTTAAAGGGAAATCCTCACTTTGTTGCACACCAAGTGCAGAAACAATTGATAAATTATAGATTAATTAATTATTAATTTGGTTACAATTTAGAATTCTGTATTAATTAAATAATTCATTGATTTATCGTTAAACATAGTCATTAATTAAATAATTAGATCATGTTTACTGTTTAATAGAAATGTTTAACCTTTTCACATTTTGGACTGTGGTTGTTTAACAGTTAAGATACTGGACTATGGACCAGAAGTTTCAGGGTCCCACCTCTTGCCACTGTTGGGTCCATGAGCAAAGCATTTGACCCACAAATGCTTGGATTGTAACTTGTATCACTTGTAAATAGCTCTGTATAAAAGCATCTGCTAAATGACTAGATGCAGATGTAAGATGTAAGACATTTTCTCGTTTTAACCCCAGCTTTTCATAGTTAGGGTTGCTGACACCTACAGCTGTCTTTCAGCTTTCAGTTTATAATCTGCTTAATCTTTATTTAGGTTTTAGTGGTCACTGCACATTGTAGGTTACCAATTACAGACTGTAGTATGTCTGTTTAATGTGTTAGTACCCTTTACACTGTTCTCTAATGGTCAGGATCAGGCACAGCACAGCACAGGTAGTATTTGGGCGGTGGATCATTCTCAGCACCGCAGTGACACTAATGTGGTGGTGGTGTGTTGCACTGACATGAGTGGATCAGACACAGCAGTGCTTCTGGGGTTTTAAACCAACTCAGTGTCATTGTTGGACTGAAATAGGCAAACAGTAAAAAATGTATAGGCACCAGTATCATGTAGGTAGCGTCACTGTCATATAGGTAAATGATTACAGGTGTGGTCTGATTAGACACTGGGTCTACTGCAAGAGACGTTAAATTATTGTCCCCACTGCCCTATAAAAAGGCTTTCAGAGGCTGATTTTGGTAATGTACCTCTCGATGAGAGATCACTGACTATTAGACATGTCTACATGATACATTTTGCCCACCTGACAAGCTTTGAGAGGGGGTGCATCTCTGTCCTGGTCATTTCCAGTTTAGCAGAAGAAATTTGTTGTCACTGAACTCATTATGTGTCCTGCCATTGACAACCAGACACTCACCTTCGTTTGCAGTGGTTGCATGAGCGTGAAAGCTGGACTGCTATGGACTGGAACTGTATCATATTTAGTGGTGAATTCAGGTTCTGTTTGAAATCCAGGACAGTCAAGTTGATTGTGGAAGCATCATGAGCTTACAAATGCTCAAGATCTACAGGCCCAGGAAATATGATACCATATGTATGCCTACTGTGCCCAACTATATCTGTTTTTCTATCCAGGCTAGAACTAGCTTAACAGAGTGATATATCCTCCTTTCAATTGTACAGTTTCCCCAAATAAACTTTTGCTCTAATATTGTAATCACTTACAAATAAATATAATTACATTCACACATATAAATTATCATTCTCTTCCAACAACTCCTACTTTGTGAGTTATGTTTTGTCTCGGTACAGTAATAATAATCATAATCATCATACACAGTGGTCACAATACATCAACACAGCACTTCTGGGACTCAAGTCCCACCAGTGCCGTCTGGTTGGGTCAGTGGTCACATACAGACATAATTCTAACAAAAAAAGCAGAGGCCGCTTGGGAGAGTGAGGCGACCTGCGATCTGTGGGATAGGCACAGGAGTCCACAGAGACCTTGAGACCAGAGAAAGTGAAGTTAAAATATTAAACAAAACGTCATAAAAAATAAAGCATGGGCATGTGTGACCTCGTGTAATCCAAAGAGCGGTATTTAAACTTGTTAAGTTATTCAAGTGTTTTAACATTTGCGTGGAGAAATGTCCTATAGTCGCCTTTTCTTATCAATGGATAAATACCTCCCTCTAGCGGCTATGCAAAAGAAAACTGTAGTTTTATATGTAAATATTTTGTTCAAATATGTAGTTTTATATTGCAAATCCGGATGCGGCAGTCGAATTCTGAATTCTATATGTTATTAACATTTTAGTGTTGATGAAAAATTATTTTTATTTTAAGATATTGCCCGTTTGGGTTTTTATGTTATTCCTGATATATATTTGAGCCGCAATGGAAAAATGTGTTATTACTTTTTTGTGTTACCCAGTCTATTAAATGTATTTATTATTATTATTATTATTATTATTATTATAATCATCATATAACTTACCTAATTTAACTGGTTAATTAAAAAAGATTGTTGACTAATACACAATATTAAGCCAAAACCTTTTTAATAATAACAATTTTATTGCACTAAAGACTGCGTATTTGACCTAATTAAAAATTCTGAATAATTAGTGTCAGTGTTTGTAATTTGCAAGCAGTAGTTTCTTTTTGTATCTCAGGTCGATTTAACCGATTCAAGCCTTTTACCTTGAGCGATAATAAAGTCCCAGTGACTTAGTGTATCTTTTATTTTTCTATGGATTATGTCTCCCTCTAGTGGCTCTGCGACAAAACACGTAGCCTCCAGTTACACATGTACCCTGTATATGCTGTACTATGTAATTCATCATATTCTGAAGTGCACTAACGTAACTAAAAAGAAAACAAAAATTGTAGCAATTAATGTAAAATTAAACTACGAAGATGCTTAACGCATTAAACTGGGACAGTTTATTTATGCAGTGTCACTGTGTGTACTCAAGTGAGATAACCTCGTCTGGCTCCTGCTGCCCCTTGAACCACCACTCAGTTTCAGTTTGGCAGAGGCACTATCTGCGCATGCCATCAGTCCACTGCAGGGTTTCAAAAGAGCAATGCCAGACCTTGATATTATACATATTCTGGCGCTGATACCTGAATTCTTCATTTTAGAATTAGATGATTGACTGCAGTACATTAGCTTGTAGGCCCCAAAACAGATCAAAAGATGTAAAGAAAAGTCCTTCAGCTGTACAAGCACAAAGTGTTTTCGAAGCTGTGGGGGATAAAAACCGTATGTTATTCTAAATATTTCTCTCCTGCAACTTCAGAAATACTTTGCTTGTACAGCTGATGAACATCTGACTGTTATGCTGGCCCTACAAAGACAAAGCTAGAAAAATCTATTTAAAACATGAATGTCCAAATGTTGCTGTTATTTTGTTGTCTATCAAAGATGAAACACATACCGACCGCAGCAGACACAGCTTTACATAGAACATACTTTGTAGTATCAAATAACCATGAAAGGAGAATAAGAATAATGCTCAACTGAAATAATTCCCTGTATTTAGTAAAAAAATCTGATACATGACTTAACGATATACACTCCACTTTATTACATACATCTGTCCATCTCCTCGGTAACGCAAATATCTAATCAGCCTCTCACATGGCTGTATCTTTGTGCAATTAAGTAGGTAGACATGGTCAAGATGGCCTAGTGAAGATCAAACCAAGCATCTGAATGGGAAAGAAAGGTTATTTTGAACACAAAGTGACTTTGAACACGGCATGGTTTTTAGTGCCAGGCTGGTCTGGGTATTTTAGAAAGTGCTGATCTATTGGGATTTTCATGCCTAGCCATCTCTAGGATTTTCAGAAAACAATCTGAGCACAGAAAAATATCTCTGTGTGAAAATGCCTTGTTAATACCAGAGGCCAGAGTAGAATTACTAGACTGGTTTGAGATGATAAAAAGGCAATAGTAACTAAAAGAAAGACTGGTTACAACCAATGTATGCAGTGGAGCTTTTCTGAATGCACACATAAAAGCTCAAAGCAGGTGGGCTACAGCAGAACATGACCACTCCTAGTGGTCGTAGAAACAGGTAACTGAGGATAGAGTTAGCACAGAAAATATTACCTGGTCTGGTGGAGGTCAGATGGTTGAGTCAGAATTCGGCCTAAGCAGCATGAAAGCACCCATCCAAATGGCTCCATCCTGCCATGTATCAATTAATTCAAGTAAAGTCAAGTCATATTTATTTCTATAGCACTTTTTACAATGGTGCATTGTCTCAAAGCAGTTTTACAACATTATCTTATCTTAAAAGGCCAATCCCAAGTTCAGCAAGCCTAGGTCGACTGTAGCCAGGAAAACCCCTTAAAAGTTGTAAGGAAGGAACCTTAGGAGGATGAAGACTCAAAAAGGTACACAGGCTGCTGGCCGTGCTGTAATATTGTGGAAGTTATAATCTTGGCACACTGTTATCAATTGAGCCACAGCCAACCTGAGTATTGCTGCTGACCATGTCCTTCCCTTTATAACTACAATGCACCCATAATCTGATGGCTACTTCCAGCAGACTACCATTCCACATCACAAAGCTCAAACTAGTTTCTTAAACATGACACTGTACTCAAATAACCTCTACTGACACCACTTTTCAATTCAATAGAGCACCTTTAGGATGTGGTGTAATGGACTGGTGAGACATGACTTCATTTAAGTGTTTATGTTAAATTTAAAGGGGTGGTGTTTAATATTGACACAATTAATTTATAGCAGTTATCAAGAGAACCTTATCCAGGGTGACTTACAAAGCAGTAGATATTTGCTGCCAGCAAATGTCAATTAATTACAGTGAATTGTTCAGCTTCCACTGATGTCAATCAGGTGGGCTACAGGCAAACACAAACACTCATCTGTGTATGCAGGCAAAGGCAAGAAGTGAAAGCGTTCTAACATCGCCCTACATAATGAGGAAGCTTACTTTGGTTAAGTTAGAAGTGGTATAACTGTAATTTACTTATGCGGTTGATTAATTTGATACTTTCCTGTGACCTGGTGCACCTCCTTAAACCACAAGTGCGTCAGGTGCTGGAATTAATAATAATATTTGGCAGAACCACGTATGGTACTCAGTATTATTTTATGTCTTTGTTGACCAAATACCAAATGTTATTTTCCTGGGCGGCAGATGGGACATAAGTCTCTTTTATATTATTTGAACGTCTTCCAAAAGGGAAGAATCATCATTGAGAAAATCACTAGTAACTTTGATGTTTTATGTGAAACGTTAAATTAATGGAATGTGAAATTCTTTTCAGAAACACAAAAGCCAGGTCAACTTTCTGGTTGTTTCAATTTCTCTCCATTTTAGAGCCAAGTTTAATTTCCCAATCATTTGCTCTCATCACACACACCACAAACGTAATAACACAAATTGTACCTCCGGTCAATATGCATATAGTTTTTTGCTTATTTCTGCAAGCATAGTTAGTGAATTAGTGAATGTTAACATAACATGAGCCACTTTGTTATTATTTCCTATGGGAAAGTCCCAGTTTGTTCTTGTATATTAACCTGTATCAAATTGCAAACGTCTGTGTAATACAGTGCAGTTGTGGATGTTGTTATTGACTTTCCTTCTTTCCTGTTCCCTCTGGATTTTGTAGGGGCTTCCCGTCTCTAATGAGCATGGTCTCCATCACCACACCACATAAATGTGCTTTATATGGAGATTTATACTGCTCACAAACATTTAAATATCCCTATTGAAATACATGAATAATTTCATGCAAAACTACAAAAAATGGGCAGGACAAAATAGTTGGCACCCTCAAACTAATATTTTCTTGCACACCCTTTTGAAACAATAACTGAAATCAATCACTTCCTATAACCATCAACAAGCTTCTTGTACCTCTCAACTGAAATTTTGGACCACTCTTTTTTTGCAAACTGCTCCAGGTTTCTCACCGTTGAAGGGTGCCTTCTCCCAAGAGCAATTTTAAAAACTCTCCACACTTGTGTTCTTTTCTTTGTAGGCCTCACCCTGTTTTCGGTAAACAGTCAAATGATGTGCTCGTCTGTCCACAAGCCTTTTTGCCAGAAGGATTTTGGCTTACTCACATACATTTTGACAAACTGAAGTCTAGCTTTTTTATGTCTCGGTGTCCTCCTGCGTCTCCAGCCACAGCGTTTCATTGTATTTATATGTCGACGGATAGTTCGCGCTGACACTGATACATCTTGAGCCTGCAGAACAGCTTAAATTTCTTTGGAACTTGATTGCTTGATTGAGCTGCTTATGCACAATCTATAGTATCCTGCATTTCATAAATTTTTCTCTTCCGTCTACATCCAGGGAGAGTGGCTACAGTGCCATGGGCTGTAAACTTCTTGATTATATTGCACACTGTGGACAAAGGAACATCAAGATCTCTGGAGATGGACTTTTAAATTTTGGTTCTCAAGTCCTCAGACAGTTCTCTTTCTGTTTTCCATGCTTAGTGTTACATACACAATGCAATTACAAACCGGATTCCAAAAAAGTTGGGACACTAAACAAATTGTGAATAAAAACTGAATGCAATGATGTGGAGGTG
>JAUZSU010188907.1:0-12171 GCA_034780255.1 Parotocinclus maculicauda
GGCAGAGGTGGGATTTGAACCCTGGACCTTCTGGTCCAGAGTCCAGTGACTTAACCACTAGACCACCACAGTCCCAAATGATAGTTGTGTGAAACAGCCAGTAATTCGGAGAAATACCAATTATAGAAAGTAGTAGGTTGTATGGTTGTTATGCTGAAAACTATGTTAAAGTTATTTTAAGCATCAGCAGGTCTGTCAGTTTTAGGGTAGGAATAAAGAAAACTAACGTTTCTGATTATATAATCATGGTATAGTATGTTGGTGTGAATACTATATTTTACACTTAAAGTAAAAGCTCTTTATTTAATTACAGATATGTACCATTTAATGTCTGATCAACTGTTCCCTTTACTGGCTTTATTAGATCTTAATTATAATAGGGCATTCAAAAATCTGCCTTAATTCAATCTTATTTACATTTGAATGACATAAAACTAGTACAAGTGAACCCTTGTGACACCTGCTGACAGGATAGGGAAAGGCAAGAAAAACTTGGTAGCATTTCACTGCCGTATTTTTTGAAGTGATTCAAGTTTTATAAAAGATACAAACATAGGAGATAGTGTTTTGTACAGTAAAGTACTGAATTAAGTGTTTTAATGTAAAATTTTAAGTTATATTGTTGTTCAAAATAAAACATTATGTGCAAAGTTTCTAAACTACTATGTGACTAAGGGTAATCCTAATAACCAGTATCCTGTTTCATAAAATGTGTTTCACAGACATTAAACGGTGCACAGCTTATTTCTACTTGTTAGGCACATGAGGAGTTCAGTCACCTTGACGTCCCTGAGACCAAAGGGTCCAGCAGTAAGCATGCCCTAAGGGATACCAGTTCATTGTAGCTTTGAAGCTCATTTCATGAACAGTACAAGTCTAAGCAGTGCATATTACCCAGCATACCTGAGGATAACAGCGGGGTCATGTGTGTCAGAGCTTTCTATCTGGTGCTGAAGTGTGCTGTATTGCCTTTTTTTGCATTTTGTTAAGAAACTGCATTGAGAAATGTGTTGCTACGTTACATGTTTGTATCTGTTTAGAAATTTCTTAGCTGAGTTGTGGTTTCTTGGGCAGTAGGTATTGGGGTAAAGGGATTATGTGTTTGTTTATCAGGCAGGGGGATTTGTTTACAAGGAAGGGGAGATGAGAACCAGGCAGGATGACTGTGTACTGAATATTTGCACTGGTCAGATGCCTTGGTAAAGAATCAGATAATGCCATTGGCTTATACTTATCCCTTATAAGCATTTAGGACGAAAATCTACACGTTAAACTGTGAGACAGCAGAACATAGAACAGCAAGTATGACCTGATTTAACATGATTTACTTATCGGATCCTTTCCGATTCTGATTGTGCTTATTACGCACACACCCTCACTCTGCTATGCTGTTGTTTATTGTGCACATGTGTGATCCCTGACTCACTGGCCTGTGCCAAATTTAAAAGGGAAATACAAATAAACAGGAACTCTCCCCGATTATGCTCACTAAAGGATCAGGCAGATCTCCACTGTTCAGCGAGACCGGCTGCTGTTACCCCTACTCACAGAGACCCGTGTACACAATTTGCAAAGTCAAATAAATAGTAGCTGGAGCCAAGTTGTGAGTGTGTATGTATAGCCACAATGTACACAATTCTTTATGTCCTTTTCAATTTGGGGTGTGTGTGTTGTGTGTGCTGGCAGGCCTGGATCCTGGAACACATTTAGGAAAAAGTCTGGCTGAGATGGAAGTCTATTTGCATCAGGTCAGAACCTACTAACACAAATATATACAATTTAAGTCAAATTGTTATTTATAAAGCACTTTTTTATTGTCTGTACAACATTATATTATCTTAAAAGGCCAATCGCTAATTGAGCAAGCCTAGGGGGACAGTGGAAAGAAAAAACTTCCTGAATATAGAAAGAAGAAACCTTGGGAGAAGTAAGATTCAAAAAGGGACCCATCCTCCTTGGTTGGCCTAGATGTTAATTTAAATAATTAAGTTGTAGTAATTGTAAAATTAAGTAAATAATGGGGATGGGATTAACCGTACAGTCGCAACCGACTCTCGGTCACTTGATGGATCATCGATCTCCACACATTTCTGTTCTTCATCGATGTGATCCATTAAATATTTCGGGAGGTTAATGGAGTAGTTTTCCATTGCTTTCTCCACCCCTCCCCATTTATCCGGGCTTGGGACTAGCGTGCAGCTGTTTCCAGTTACACGGCTGGGGTGTTTTGCATACACAAGTCAATGACAGTTTGGAGACGCCAATTAACCTAACACGCATGTCTTTGGACTGTGGGAGAAAACCAGAGTACCCGGAGTAAACCCACGCAGACACGTGGAGGGTATGCAGACTCCACACAGAAAGGACCCAAGCTGCTCCACCCTGGGGTTGAACCCGGGACCTTCTTGTTGTGAGGCAAGCGGTGCTACCCACCGAGCCACCGTGCTGCCTGAGTAAATACTACAGTTTAAATTAATAATGAAAATTAAAATTAGTCATGAAATTTTAATTAAATGGCTAAATACTACAATATTACAGTTGAGTTCAATGTTTCTACCCTATTCGTTTCTGAGTAAGAACCTTTATGTTTACATTTACACCATGTAGCAGACACCAGCACCCAGAGTGGCTATAGCTTACAATCCAATAACTATGTTTGAAGGTCCTGGCTCAAGGGTCCAGCAGTGGTTTAGCTGCTGTACCACCCCTGTGCACAATGTACATTATATAGACAAAAGTTTGTGGACAACCCTTCTTATTACTGAGCTCTGCTATTTAAGCAACACTCACTTGTAGCACATTCATCATTTAAAACCTACATATATTATATGTATACCATATAGCATTTACCTTTGTTTATTTATAGTATGATTATAGCTCTAATCTTATTAATTACATAATTTAGTTTAATTTTTACAAATATCCTCAAAACCACCTAAGAATATCCTTCTTTGAGGGATGCACAATAACGTGCTGCTTTTTTCTGCACTCTACACTTTATTATATTGCACCTTTGCTTTATTACACCCTTACTATTGCACATTGGAACTACCATACCTCAATAGCTAAAGCTTGATCCAGGCATACTGTGAATACTTTTGAAATACCCATTTCAATATATTTTTATTTTCCTCAGAAACGATTATACACGTGGAATATTTATAATTGTTCTTTGTTGCTATTTTGCACATCTGGATCATATGTGTAATTACTTGCACTAATTGCATGGCCTGACTGACAGTAAAGTTCACTTTGACTTGAGCCTTGGTCCTCAACAGGCTTTTTCCTTATAACGTTTCTGGAGTTTTTCCTTTCCACTGTCACTCTAGGCTTGCTCAATTTGGACTTTGTGAAGCTGCTTTGAGACAGTGGTCCATTTTAAAAAGTGCTATAGAAGTAAATCTGGTTATTTTATAGACAGCTAGTATATGTTTAATTCAGTAAAAGATTTTGAATGGACATTTTTAAATTAACAGCTTTTAGAGAAGTATGGTGTACATATCTGTGGGGAGGGTGGTGAGTACGAGACCTTCACTACTGACTGCCCACTCTTCAAGAAGAGGATTGTCATGTGAGTTACACAGCACTTGAATATTACCCTATTGTTATTTATATGTGAGTTAGTACATTTAGCAAAGTGAATCTAGAGCTGTGTTAAAAACGTGTTTTTATTTGTTAACTTTTGTGAACAAACTAGTTCTCAGTCTGTTCTGTATGTAATGCTTGCCTAGATTCAGATGTGTGTATAACCGTGCTGACTGTTTCACTGCAGTGATGAAATGCAGACGGTTATCCACTCAGCCGATGCATTCGCCCCAGTTGGATACCTGCGCTTCACTCAGATGCACACTGAAGACAAATCTAATGTGAGTGAAGCCCTGATCTGTGTTTTCCTTTTCAGTTTTCACACTGTAACAGGTTCCATAATAACAACTATTATCTAACCCATTTAGCTCCGTGTCAGTTCATGTTTAAAGTTTGCCATTAAGACTGAACACTTGAGTTAAATATCTAAGCTTAACTGTTGGGTTTATGATGAAAATACATTTCTAGCCAGCCCTCTAAACTTTTTATTTTATAAGATCTAATAAGCTCCATATATCAGCTATAATAATCAGTGGGACATAGACTCACTGACCACTTTATCTTTATCTTTATCTACATTTACATTTATGGCATTTAGCAGACGCCCTTATCCATAGCGACTTATCCAGATCCAACTCATACAGTTGGGTTAAGGGCCATGTTTAAGGACCCAACTGTGGCAGCTTGGCAGAGGTGGGATTTGAATCCTGGATCATCAAGTCCAGAGTCCAGTACCTACACTAGGCTACAACAGTCCCGGATGCTAGGTTGGGCTCCCTTTGCAGTCAGACTTGCTTAAGACATTGTGGCATATATTCACCAACATTCCTGGTTCCTGATTGAGGTTTTGGTACATATTGACATGATAGCATCATGCAGATGAAACAGATCTGTCAGGTGTACATATATGATGAAAATTGAAATCTCTCATTCCACCGCAAATTAAACTCCCTGCCATGTTCAAAAACCCTGTTTGAGCTGCTCAGTTGGCTGGTGAGTGTATATTTTCGTTTACAAACTAGGGTCCATACTTTAAACAACTAGCACTAAATAAATAGCTGCTCCTTTTCTCTGTGCGTGACGTTTGTTCAAAGCCCTTCTCTGGTTTGAAGTAGAATAGAGTGGCATTAATGAGAACGAGCTCCAAAGACACTTTCCCCCTCGTTCGTTCTCCTCTTTGCACCCGAAGCTGCCTGCTTTGACTTCTGCAGTATTCATTCCCCCTATAACTAGGCTTTGTGCAACAAACATGTCTGCTCAAATTAAGAAGACATGGCGAGAGGTAGACCTGTAAAACTCACTGGCTACATCCAGCTTGCTGTTACAAGGAGGATAGATGAATGAAGCAAAGAAAAAAAACAGGATGCAGGGTGAGCGACCATAGAAAGGTTATTTAGAGCATGGACTCTACAGCAACACTGTGGATGCTATCAAATGCTGCGGGTCTGAACCTGAGATCTGAGAATTACTCAGACTGTAAATCGTGTTATTTGTACAGCTGCCATAAGAGTTTAATTGGTTGTACTTGAATATGACGAAAGCTATCAAAATTTGTATTACAGTCTGAATTTAAATCTTATACTGCCAAACAATGTGAACTTTATTGCTGATGTTGTCAATCAAATATATTTATAGTTCTGTCATTTAATCAAAATACGGCTGCTCCCCTGTTTACGATGAGTATACGTTCCGATAAAAATATTGTAAGTTTAATGTACAGTCGATTCCGATTAATGGGACCACATCGGGACGCGATCGTTTTGATCCTAATAACCGGCTGGTCAGATTAAACGAACATGCTCTATGTTACAAGAGGGGACGTGCTATGTAATGTTTGTTAAAAGATATTGGTATTTCAAACATTAATAATATTCCATAATTGGTTAATACATTTTTTATTTCGTGTAAGTGTATATAATGACTTTAATAATTCAAGGGAACTGAAGAAAAAGTATTCACATTTTATACCCCTTATATTTTAGTCGCCTGAATTAACTGTAGATTTAGTCGACTATATTCTTATGATAATTAGTCCACTACAACTAAAAACAATTCAGATAACTAAATAATGACTAAAACTAAATTACATTTTAATCACAAGACTAAGACTAAAACTAAATCAAAATTTGCTGTCAAAATGAACACTGCCTAAGACATTTGCACAGTACTGCATTTGCAGTAATATAATTGGAACGTGGTATTTCTGATACATTATGTAGGTGTGTATGAGAAAGGAGAGGGATGTATTTCTGCTAATTGGAGCTAAGAAGGCTGAGACTATTACTGGGTCTATACTGGGTCATGATGTGACAGAGCTTTACCCCTCTGGCTTATCACATTTTATGAGCATTTTATGTGTGTGTTGTTATTGTTGTATTTATATGGGGAGAATTTTTTAGAGTTGCAGGGATGGAAAGGGCTTATGTTAGAGGCCAGTTATGAAAAAAACAGGATAAGGGGGGTGTGGTGTGGAAGCTAGCCTCAGAGGGTTCCTCCTGCAGTGTAGAGCCAGGAGATTCCAGGCCTGGTCCAGAGGAGAGGCTTCCTCATTGTGCAGTCCGAAACACTCTGCATCAGCCTGACAGATTCACGCTGACACCAGCTCTGGAGGAAAGAACAGCGGCCCGGGATGAGGAGGAGGAGACGGAGGAGATGGCGCTGGGGGTGGGGAGGCAGCACGTGCCCTCAGTTAATGCTAGTCAAGCTCCTCAGTGAGCAGCTCAAAGATGCTGGAGTACAATTAATTTAATTATCATACGGCCAACTGCAGGTGACAGCGGGAGATTAAAGAGATATGAAATATTTATTATATGCTTCACATTCAGCAGACTTCTGTCAGGTAGTAAGTGTTCCGTTTGCAGGAGGGGCCTTCTTTTGTTTGCAAATTAAAAAAGGGCTTCTCAGGTCTAGAAGTAAATAGATAAAAAGTGTTGACAGGTCAGGTCGGGACTTTTGATCGACAGTTGAATTGCGCTTATATCAAAAGACACGCCCCCTCATGTAACCTGTGAATGTTTTTTAAGCATATTTTCATATTCATGCTTCCAATTTATTCACCTTTCAGTTATTTGCGTGTCATAAACAGAGTGACGAGCACAGCTCGCGTGTAGCATTATTGAAAAACTAATTACACAGGCCTTGATGTCGGACTGCTTTCTGTGCCGTGCCGCCTGATTTATTCCTGTATGGACTGTGTTGCAGGACTCCACGGAGACCGCTCTGCCCCTCGCTCACTGTCCTTGCCAGAGTGCCATTGACGAGATGACTGAGGAGACGGTCCATGCTGATAAAGCACAAGACGTCCAGGAAGAATTTACATCAAATGGTGACCTTAGCTGTCATTCTGAGATGAGTGCATGTTTTGTGGGGAGCATGTTTCGCAAGCTTCAGGGTACAGAGACGTGTCCAATTCTGCTTTTATGTGCCTTGCTTTCCCACTGAGGTCATGGTTATTGCTTTTTTTGCACAGTATATGTGATAGTATTTAAAAAGTATCTTTTGCATACATATACAGGAATGGTCTTAAAGGAAGGGTTTATGACAAGTGCTTTTTTACTTTTGCACTGTATCTAACAAATGATGGATATCAGTCTTGACCATAATATTTTTAATTAATGTGTGCTTGAATATTTCTATAAACACAGTGCTAAAGTCTTAAGCCACCGCTAGATTATCTATACCATTATTTTAGCAATGGTATAAAGACCATATATAAATATTTCTGTCTCTTTATTAGAATACAACTGTAAAATGCAAGAAATATGTATGCAGTATTAAAAGCAGACAACATTTTTTTGTTAAGTCTCTATAAGTTTGAAGTGTTAAGTGAAACCCCCCCCCCTTACACGTGAGCGGTGGCAGCATTTGAAAGCTTCATTGGGATGCTAAGCTTCCAAGCCAAGAAACCACTTTTTGGAAAGGGGAATAGGATGAAAAGGCTATGCTATACAAAAGCTCACAAAGTTTCAAATAAATATCAGTTGGAAAGAGTATTATGGCATGACGAATGCAAGTTTGAAATATTGGGCTTAGTCATAAACAAAATGTCATATAAGTCATTATACGATTGCTACAACATCAAATCTAATGGTGGCCTAAGACTTCTGCACAGTCCTGTAATTATTTCAACTTACATAGTTAAACATAATGTAAACCAGTGATTTTGTGAATCAGTTCATATTGACAAATGCAAGTCCACCTATATTAAGAGACTAAAGACTGAAATATATGACCGAAAAAAGGTACGCTATAAAACAGACTCTGTAAAATGTCTGTGTAACTCTTTTGTAATGTTTGTGTTATTCTTGTTAATGCCTTCCTACATTCATGCTTTGTTTGTCCTCATGCAAATTTAAGATTAAATGCTATACATGTGGCTTCACCCTGACTGCTACAACAAGGGGTTTAATTAGCAGAGGATGTGATTATAGAATTGTTGGACAGATAAAGGTCAGATAAATCAGTACAGCATAGCATGGAGCTGAGGATGTATTTTGTGATGTTGGACGATGACATTGCGTGTTTAAATGCCTGTATTGTATTTGCATTACTTAACAAGATTGCTGTCGAATAGATATTAGAATCCTGATAGGGTTAGTTCCAATAATGCCGCCTATAGTTGAGTGGTTACATAACCGCTTATAAAAATAAAAAATAAAAAACCGGTATCTGTACAGTTTAGAAGAGTGCTGTTGGTTTTAGGTTTGTGAATACCGTAAGGTCAGCACTTGTGAGCCTAAAGCCCATGGTTTAAGCCTTGCATGTGAAAACACAAGCAAACATAGTAATGTTTATGGAAATGTCCATTATGTGGTTTACTCACAGGGTCTCTGGAAGATCACATCATCCAGTCTGACCTGTGTTGAGACCGGTTTCTGAGTGATGACAATGCAAAACCTTTTACAGATTGTGTGTGTGTGTGAATGAATAATACCACAGGTACTAAACTGGTGTACAGTTTGCACCATGACTGTAGTGACTGTGGTGACAAAATTAGAATAGGAAAAACCTGGGATACACTGATGCCACTATTCTAATTGTTCTAATCCTGATCAATTCCAATAGCTTAATCCTATTGGTTGGGACTGAGAAACACTCTGATACCAGTACTGTTTAAGTATCTATACCTGATTTTATGGACTGTGGACATTCTTTTAACAACCAGAACTGTACCATTAAACACATTACTTTATAACTTCAACTTTTTTCACTTTGACTTGATCAGACTTTTTACTGGATAATATAAATGTGAACGAAATAATCAGAATATATGTTTGAGATCATCCCGTTCTTGTGCTTGCTGGCTATGTAACCACTAACACTCTTGTTTATTTAAAACAGTTAGCGTACACACATGGGAAATTGTATGGATGTGTTAACTCTCTGATTATTGTTTTTGTTGCAGAATGCAGACTCATGGTCTCAGCCAGAAGTTCTGCAGGTTATCAGTGGATCACTGGAATCAGCGGCCTTACCTCAGTGCACACTGATATCCTGACCCAAACCCAACACGCCTTTACTCTCTTGCAAGGTATCAGGTCCAAAAACATTTCTTATTACAGGAAAACAGTACTGACACAAGTCAGGCCAGAGTTACAGTAGACCTGAGGTGAGAAAGGCCACATCAAAGCTGGTACAGATAGTCAATGGAGGCAGAATGACTGAACCGTTGCTGCTCTGGTCATTTTGCTGCAGTTTTAGCCTTTTTCTACTAGAAACCATTTAGCAGTGCAGAAAGCAAATAGTTCTTTGTTGCAGTGTCACTTTCATATTTTTTGCTTGTAGTGGAGTGTGCAAAATGCACTTTTAGAGGGTGCAGCGGGCCATAAGTGGCTGCTTTTTATTCAGTCTTGCCTTTTAAGCGAGGGTGCAGGCACAGCATGTGTCAGGGACCCCGTCCATCACTACTCAGGGATCGCAAGCACACCAAACGAGGACAGACACTTCAAATTAAACTGGAAGAATGAAACGGGCGCTTCAAAACATACATATGCTCTCACACGGGCGCTGAGAGCTCGCCGCCTTCTTTTGCCTGCACAACTTTCTGAAAGTGCAGACTTTGAGCAAGAAAAAGGGAGAAAAAAAAGAATATTTTCCTAAGAGAGGCATAACATGAAAAGCATATTTAATGTTTATGGCTTTAAATGGCAAGCCGGCCTGACAGTATTCAGACAATATTAAGCATGTTAATATTTAATGACTAGGCCTTTGTATGAGCTACCACTGTGAAGTAAATGGTGTCTGCAAAGGGAAAACAAACAGTATGCTATGTGAAATTATTACAAAGATCGAGACTGTGCCTTCAAGGCTTCCACACAACATAATTGTGTGCCACCAATCAATATTTCAAACCTCACTATTTCTTTTTTTTTTCATCATATTCACACTCAGACCTGTCTAAATACAGTATTACATTTACCACTAATGTCCTAGATCCTGTCTTTTATAGAATCATCCTTAAAAGGGGAATTAACAGGCTTAACACTTTTTCACACATATAAAACACTTTACACATGACATGATGCAGACCAAACACCACATACAACAGACTAGTAAAATTTACGTTTCAAACACTTAACATAGTTGGCTAACTGTGTCTTTTCTATACTTAAATGCCTCTTGTTCAGCGATTCATGGCTGATTAATTTCTAAATCAATATGTTATTAATACTCATAATGCATTTATTTATAATGCTCCTTTTGTTTAGAAAATCCCAAGGTGATACAAAGGTAGTCAACAACATAAAAGCAGAAAAAAGAACCACCATTACACTATAATAAAAGACTTAAATAAAACACCCTTCTCTCATTGCATCATATTGTGTTCACATCATATAGTCATTGCCTGTGGAATCCTCACTTGGTCAAGAAGGGCATTCCAAAGGCAAAAAGGCAAAATGGATCACCCATTGTTTGCACTTTAGTTCTGAGACCTTGGACTTGGAACAACATGGGTTAAGAAGTTCTTTAAGGTGATCTGCTGTATTTCCATGGATATGAAAACATTCCAAAGGATAATTTTATAGTCAGTTCTATATGGAATGGGATGCCAGTGCAGACAATATAATACTGGGTGATGTACTTCTCTCTATATCTTTATCTCTATATTTTCTTGAGTATCCCGCATTTGACCTAAGCCTCATTATACATTTATGGGGGCACCTGAAGACAAAGTAAGGCAAGCGTTTAGTAACAAAATGCTCTTTAGAATATTGTGAAATCATGCTGAGATAACAGATAATCAAATTTGTCCACACTGCACCAAGAGCAACCTTTACTAGGAAGCACCATAAGCCAGAGAACGTCATGCCCCTTATACACAAAATTCTGCATTTGAAATTATGCAGATCCACAGACCATGGGTCCTGAGGTCCTCACAACCAGAGAAATGACCAGATAAATATGGGATTAAAACATGTAAAACTGACCAGATGTATCTATGACCAGATATAACATGTTCATGATTAGTCCCAGAAAATTCAAACTTGGATTTGCCACTCCATAACACACTTTTCCAGTGAGCTACATTCTAATGCTTGGGATTAACTTATCTCTATAAAGTATAAATGATAAACTAAGTACTTAATACTTTTGTTCTGTAAAGAAACCCTACAAAAGGTTTCACTTTGTTTGTTTACTAATGAATCATTATATATGGTCATTATAATATTGCTAAAACAAAGCTAAGTTTAATATAATGGACAAAAGACATTTTTACACAGTACTGCATATTTGGATAACACGGTTTGACTGTTTCTTATGGACTCAGCTTCATCTGGATGCCAACTTGATCCTTCTACAGTCTGAAGAAACTTGATCAGGAAACATCTTTTTGGAGGGGTAGCAGCCAAGAAACTTTTTTTTTAAGAAGGGGAAACAGGGTGAACAAGATATGCTAAAACTCACAAGGATTAAATAAGTGGAAAAGAATCATGGAGTGATAAATCAGAGTTTGAAATCTTGGGTCCAATTGTCAACAATGTGATCATACCATTGCTAATACAAGAAATCAAGTGGTGGCTTAAGACTTCTGCACAGTACTGTAGGTACGTTATAACCAAATGACACTGTGTGTACCATTCAAGTAGATATTTAATAAAAAATATTATACCTGTTATTGCTTAAAAAATTTCAGCCCTCTGTTTGTTAGTTAACTCTAAAGCTTGCGTCTGATATGGGCGATAAGGTGTGTGTGTTTGTTAATAGGTGAACTGGCGGAAAAGGGCTGGCAGTTAAAGAACATTGTGCTTGTGCACCTGTATGTCAGAGACATGGACGACTTCGGGAAAGTGAACTCAGTTTATCGTACCTTCTTCCACCAGAGTCCACCTGCCAGGTAAGGCATGTCACACCCAATCAGCTTACAGTACTGCAGTGTTTCTCAAAGTGTTTCTCACTAGTGGGGCGCGTGGGTATTGCAGGGGGGGCGCAAGGAA
The DNA here is from genome assembly GCA_034780255.1 of Parotocinclus maculicauda. Lineage (NCBI taxonomy): Eukaryota > Metazoa > Chordata > Actinopteri > Siluriformes > Loricariidae > Parotocinclus > Parotocinclus maculicauda. Next base: position 12,021 of record JAUZSU010188907.1, read on the forward strand.
TCGGAAGAAATTAAAATTTTTAATGTCTGTCTGTATTGCCGATAAAAGAGGCAGGGGGCGGCGGGCATAAGGCCCGGATGTTTAAAATGTTGGCGGAACAATGTAAACGGTACAACAGGGCGATTCTGCGCTAACAGAGAAACATAAGACA
>JAUZSU010188918.1:0-12170 GCA_034780255.1 Parotocinclus maculicauda
TTAGTGATGGGTTAGGAGCACAGAGTCTATTATCCATTACTGATGCCTTGTGCAGCATGAGAACTCCGGCAGCACTACTATAGCAGCATAACTAAAGGGATTTAACACAGCCAGGATGCTGTTATAGTCTAAATTGAACTAAAAGCTTGAGTAAATAAGAATGTCTTTAGCCTAGACTTAAAGATTAGGAGTGTGTCTGAATCTCTGACTAAAGTAGGAAGTTTAGCAGGGGGGCCAGGTATGAGAAAGCTCTTCCCCCTGCAGTGACTTTTTTAAATTCTAGGTACTAAAAGAAGTCCTGCACCCTGAAAAGTAACAAAACTCAAACTTACTGATCACAGTTAACTTGATATATAAAGTGATAGCATGGCTAAAGCTGCCGATTTCTTCTGCCGATTTCCCTGCTCACGGTATAATTGCAACAGGAAATACCTTGCGCTGTCACATTGCAGACAGTTTCTTATTCCATAAATGTTTCTGTGTGTAAGAAATAAGAGCTTACAATCATGCCGGTGTATTTAAAGCAGATTCCAGTCCAGCTAGGCAATCCTTCCAAAATACAAAATACATTGACAAATATTGGGCATATTCTTTTACGTACCCTTAAACAAGGGTAAGTTCTTTCAATCACGCCATTTCACACTGTTATCTATGCCCAGTGAACACCAAGACCACGTTAAGCAGAGTCAAAATGGGAACTTATTTCATTCGCACATTAATTTTTGTGTACAGTCAATATGTATAGTACGTTCCAAGCTATATGAATGGGATTCTTCTCAGGGTTTAATCAAGCTGTCTTTTCCAGACTTGACATCATCCATCCATTTTCTAGATGCCTTTATTTCAGTGACTGCTATTAGCCTGTCTTGGTTATGGACAATTTAATGGCATTTTGGGGGGAAAACTAAAGTGCATGTAGCGCCTTGCTCTGTTATAGCCGTTCAGAAAGTTAATGACTGATGAAATGGAGAGTGATGGAAATGCAGTCTAAGCCGAGTTCTGCTTGAGTACATTTCCTCAGGACAGCAGGGGGAAAAACAGCAGCACCTGTGCAAGAACATCAGTGTCTGTCTCTAAAAACTAGGCAATATGTTTAGAATTTACAAACAAACATAACCTGGTTTTGTTTGGATTAGTCAATGGCAATTAATTATTAATGGATTAAGGGCAGATAAGCATAGGTGGGATTCGAACCCTGGCCTTACTGGGCTTAACCATTAAGCCACCCCAATTTCCTTAACATGTATGGTTCTAGTTTAAATCAAGTAACATTTGTTTTGTTTATGTAGCGCTTTCTACAATAAAGCATTATCTTAAAGCAGTTTTACAATATCTATGGTATCTTACAAGGCCAATCCCAAAGATGGATGAATGACTATAGTATATGGCATATAGTACAATGGCTTACTTTTAACTAAATTTTTAGGGTAGAATTAAGATTGTTGGTCACGTGAGCGAAAGGTATGAGGTCTGGTTTTAAAAATGTTTTGGCCTTATGCTGGAAATTGCTCGTGAGAAACTCCACATTGCACAGTTTGTTATTAGTTAAAGAGGACAGCATGACAATACGGTGGGGCACATCTGTTAAAGGAAGAGGGCACCTGCTCCAAAAAAGGCAAACGAATCCACATCAAGCCAGTAGGATTGGTCAGATTTGGAGGGCACACACCTTAAGCCAATCTAGCAAAAAAAATAAGATCCCTTAATCAAACCCAGTCAAGCATTACGTTGCTATATTACAAGACAGACAGAGGATGGATGTGCTCGAGCAAGGTTGTTGGTGGTGTTTCTCTGAAAAAAAGCAATGCATTGGATATTTTTAACTGCTCCTTTGAAAAAAAGGAGGAAATTCTAAATTAAATTATTATATTACATTATAATAAAATATGGAATCGTTGCTTTCTGGAAAAAGGAGTCACAGCGCTACATTTAGACAAGAACTAAATGTAAATCTGCAGATCACAACAGTGACAGTGAAAAATCTCTTCATTATTTGATGACAGCGGGTAAAATAAGGCAATCATTTTTCTATGTTACAGATTGTAGACTGATGTTTTATACAGTTTAGCCAGTGTTAGGAATATATATATAAAACAAATACATCAAAAAATGTATTTCTGTAGTGTTTTCTTTTATTTAAAAAAATATATATAATGGGGCATCGTCTATTATCATTTATTAGCCAAGGCCAGTCCCAAATTAAACAGGGCCACAGTGGCAAGAAAAAACTCCCTAAACGTTATAAAGTAGAATCCTTGGGAGGACCAAGACTCAAAAAGGGACCTGACCTCCATGTGTGTCTTAGATTATATGTAAGAATTGCATTCAGTTATGCTAATTTTATAGCAAGAGTTTAAATAAAGAGAGTCTAAATTAATATTATGTCTTAATGACATAATTAAATGTAATAATTTAAACCAAGTAGAGTAATATGATTAATATTGAGGCACCTCGTGCGGAAAATAGCATGTATTTCTATCCTTTTTCATTTCCTTATTTCCTTCCTGTTGTGTCTAAAGACAGATCTTCTGACTGTCCCAGCTGTCAGTAAACTGAGCAGGGCAGACGGTTTGAAATTGAAGGCTGAACGGCTGACATCACTGCTTTAAAATGTCCTTTACCTGTCTGTTACCTGATGTGTTTATTAAGAAAAAAAGCTCTTTTGTTCCTTCTCAAAATGAACATCTGTCCAAATGTGGTCAGATTAGAAGGCATGATTGCATCTCAAGCAGTTACTTACATTCGAAATCATTACTCCAGAATCTTTACTCCACACTTGCTGTTTTTGCTGCTCTCTCGCCGACTCATCTGGCTGCTAGGCGGTTCATGTATCTGGGCTGGGCAAGATGGACGAACGTCTGTTTGTCCCTTTGTGCACTGGTTTGTCTTTCTGTGTGCCTGTCCCTCTCTTTGCACACTGGTTCATCTTTCTGCACGCTGGTTTATCTATTTGTACACTGGTCCTCTCTCTGCACACTGGTCCATCTCTCTGCACACTGGTTTATCTATTTGTACACTGGTCCTCTCTCTGCACACTGGTCCATCTTCCTGCACGCTGGTTTATCTCTTTGCACAGTGGTCCATCTCTCTGCTTGCTGGTTCTTTTCTCTGCACACTGGTTCATCTCTCTGCACACTGGTTTGTCTCTTTGCACACTGGTCCATCTCTCTGTACACTGGTTCATTTCTCTGCACTCTGGTTCGTCTCTGCACACTGGTTCATTTCTCTGCCAAGCTGCCACTTTTGTAGATGCAACTGTATTGTTTAGCATAACTATCAATCCGCCCCACAAACTGTGGGAGGGAAGGTGATGGGATGGGAGGTGCCATTCAAATAGCTGGAGGTGATGTGGATCATAAGCCCATAACTCGCACCCTTCCAGTTAGCAGTTAAGAGCCTTTTGCACTAAGTCACTAAGTATTGTAAGGTTTGTAAAATGCTTCAGATGATTTTGAGCCTTGCCTTCTTTGCCCTCCTCGGTTCCTGGTGCACTGGTTCCATGTTCCTGTTTATTTTTGCTAGGCTTAACCTGTCATGTCTTGTTTATTCACTCTTCCTTACCTCTCTATCTCTGCTCGAGATGTAATTTACGCGCCGTGCTTACACTGGCTGGCAAGGTGACATTTGTCTGCATTCCGTACTGATTTGGAATCAATTGCTGGTTTGTGTCTATATTGCAGATAAACCGTGCTATCTTGCCCATGATGCAGTACAGGCTCTGCAGTGAGTATGGAGAATGAATAGCAAAGTCCTAAACACAGAACAAGGCTCTTTATTGGCCATCATAGCAATCAACCCTTGGGTAAAAGTGAAAGTAATTAAATGTAGTTTGCTGCAATTATCTGTCTTGCTCTCCACATGAATTAAAAGGGGAGAGGAGACCAAAAAAAAAGATTTATTGCTTAGCTGTGAAGCTTCACGTGAAATGTGCTCTCTGTTGCTGTAACAGGGATTTGTAGTCGAAGCTTAGCGTTTACTGGAGGTAAAATAAGACTGATAACACAATATTATATTACATTCCCTTGGGGGGGTTGATTTTCATCAACCCTGTTCTTATCGTGGGAGCATTTTTGTTTTTAAGCACTGCTTACAGAAGTGCTGCTGAACCTCTCAAATATGGACCAGAATTAATAAACACCTGTTTGTTTCCATCTCTGCTCCTGTATTCGCCAAGCGTCCTCGGTTCCTGGTTGAGATTGAGAGCGCTAGCTGAGAGCGTCGGCTCTTTTTCGAATGTTAACAGGTTAATTCAGCTCCGCTTCCTCTTGCTGAAGGATAAACGTTTTACACTAAGTCAAGCTTTTCTATTCTTACTCTGAGCCTGGTCTTATTGGTAATAACCCAAAATTAGGTTTTGATGGCTGAAATCAAGGACACAGAACCTGTGTATTGATGGACAGTTGCTGTCGTTGCATAAGTTGCAGCGTATTTAGCCTTTACATGATTTTAATGCTTGAAAGTTGGCATATTTGACAATTCTAAAAATATAAATGGCCTCATTTTCTTATAGGTGACAGTGAACACTGTAAAGTAAATTTTTATCGACAGAATTTAGCTGATGCTTCTATCCAAAGTGAATAACCGGCTGGTCTGATTAAACGAACATGCCCTATGTTACAAGACGGGACGTGCTATGTAACATATTAAATGTTTATTAAACCTTTATTGTGCGATTTACACGCATAGCAAACGTACAAACAAGAACTACTGTTGCTTACGAACTTTGTTCTCCTCCCATGTTTCGCTGACCTGCTTTTGCTGTGGCTAAGTGGCGGCTTGTGGCTTCTTTTTTGTAGTAAATGGAAATGTTAGGCAAAGACTCTTTCTTTGGTAACCACGGATATTACATATTTCTTATTCACTCACGTTCTTTGGTCTGATTTAGCGGAATTTTGGTCCAAATAAGCGAATAACATTACACGTATTTAATAGGATTTGTTTCGGTGCTTTAGGATTTGGTCCGAATAAGCAGCTGGTACCATTAACCGGTGGTCTTAATAACCGCGTGTGTGTGTGTGTGTGTGTGTGTGTGTGTGTGTGTGTGTGTGTGTGTGTGTGTGTGTGTGTACAACTCAATTATTTTTGGCTTTAAACTCAAAACCCCCATCTTTTACCCTTCTACCAACATTTAACCTTAATTTAACTTAACTTGATTTAATTTAAATTGAATTTAGACTAAGTTCTACTTTGCTTTTATTATTGCTCTTATTCTACAGTGTCCTTGTGTGTCTTAAAAGGCGCTTATTAAATAAAATTGTTGTTGTTTAACAGTTTGCTTTTTTTTATCTCGTTTACCAACTTCCCCAATTTATTCTTTAAACTCCCAAAGTGAGTTTCAAATCACTTCAACCGTTATCATTTTCTTAAATTCCTCCCCCCTCTTTTAAACACTTACTTTCATCAATGTACACACATCTGAATACCGTACTGTCTGTGCCTTTGTAAAGGTTATAGTGCTTCACACTGGCATTTGATACATTTAAATAGCCTGTAGTGCAACTGTCACTCATTCACCTGACACCTGATCAGCATTTTCTGTGGAAGTTACCATGAACATGACACCATTTGCTTTATTCCTTATGGTAAAAATCCTGACATATTAATTCACCCTACAATTTTGATTTGTAACACTTGTACAGTTTTATAATGCTTATACATCTATAACGTATTATTACATCTACAACGTTAGTGTAGGACTTTCTGGTTGGCCTGTCATCTGCATATTGGGTAGGACTTGATGTACTGTGTTTCAGTTCTATTGCTTTGTGTGTGTGTGTGTGTGTGTGTGTGTGTGTGTGTGTGTGTGTGTGTGTGTGTGTGTGTGTGTGTGTGTGTGTGTGTTTCAAGATCCCTACAATAATGCCTGGCAAATGTTCCTGACATTAAGCGCACATGGCAAGATGCTGTTAAAATCCCATTCTCCTCAGCATTGCAGAGAACTCGTCTGGCCCAATTCTTTTTCCAAGATTGATTTTTGGTTTTGTCATTCATTATAGTGAGACCGAGCGGGTTTGGATTGCTGGTTTGAGTAATTAAAACAAATCCCAATATTATAGCAGGTAATCAGAAGGGGTTTAGATTACAGGGGATGAGCAATTTGGCAGTGTTTCCTCTTAACTCTCTGCGCTCTATTTGCGCTCCAAAGACTTATCGACCATTAGATTAGATATATAATTGTTTCAGCAATGGTGTTTATTACTAACTAGCACTTAGAAAACTGAAAAACATAGGCTACAGTGGCAAGATTTTAGTGTGACCTCCTTACACTTGAGCAATAACATTACATAGCACGTCCCGTCTTGTAACATAGGGCATTTTTGTTTAATCAGACCAGCCGGTTATTAGGACCAAAACCATCGCGTTCTGATGTGGTCCCATTAACCGGAATCGACTGTATTTGGGGCCAGTCTTGTTAACAAATATGTTATATATGGCCATTATACAATTGCTACCATTGGGACTGTGGTGGCCTAGTGGGAAAGACACTGGCTTATGGACCAGAAGGTCCAGGGTTCAAATCCCACCTCTGCCAAACTGCCACTGTTGGGTCCTTAACCCACAATTGCTTAGATTGTAAGACTGTGTCAATTGTAAGTCTCTCTGGATCAAAAATGTAAAGGTAAATGCTTAAACAGCAAACCTAATGGTGGCCTAAACCTTTTGCCTAGTATTGTATGTGGAAATCACAACCCCATATTTAAAAGACACTTCCTTTAGTCAAGGTTGCTCCGGGCTCTTTGTACAAACACATAAATTTGCTCACATTTTTTAGGAACATCGTGTCTTACTCCTATCTGTGGCAGAAGATTTTCTCTGTCTGTACAGCAGATAATAGAAAAATACAGAGCCATGACCTCTGCTAGGCTGCTTTGGTCGAAAACATTAAATGACTCAATGTACACTGACAGGATAACCACAAGACCAGATTACACCTCTTTACCAGCCATGAAAAAAAGCAAAAGCAAAAAAAAAACCCCAGATGGACAGCACAGGTCTGCATAGCATAACGAATACTAAGCATTTCTAAGATAGCAGAGGTTTGAATTAAAATCAGCTTTAGGTAGATCATTCCAGGAATAGAAGACATGGATAAACTAAATAGGCTACACATCTGTTCACCCCTGGTATTCTTTTAGACCGCTTGCTGTGTGTTTATGCTTAAAATCCGGAACCAGCCTGTAGATACAGGTTGGAAAGGGGTGAATATTTTAAGCGTAACACAGCTGCCCATGACTGTTAACCTTGAAATCACCTGTCAGCTCCGCTTGCATTGTACCCTGCTCAGGAAATTAATTCTAATTAAAAAGATCCGTATGGTCTTTCTTAAAGCGGCGGGGAGACAGCATGCTAATAAGCGTGCCGTTCTATCACAATCGCAGTGGATTTAAATACTTTAGCACCATGACAGCCAAGCCGTCTTTCAATGTGCTACAGGGTAGTTAGAATGAATTATTTCAAAAAACCCATGTCTTTGCCATTGCGCTGTGATTTTGTATCATAAAGCCCCATGTCATGCTGGAGGGGTTATAGAGAGTTCTTTGTAGGATCTCCCTTTGATGTTACCTCACCAGGCTGTGCGAGATGATCAGCATTTGGTTTTAAGTAAATAATTTGGCTCGTTCGTGTCCTGCCCCGATTCCTTTGGCCACTCCAGTCTCCCCCCTCAGCCCATCGTTTGAACGGGATATACCAGCAGTTCAAAACAGCACAATAATGTTATTGATTACACTAAGAGGCCGCTTTTTTAGAGATACATCCTCTTTTATGATTGGAGCCTCCTTGTGTGAAAGTTAGACACCTGAACCTGAAGTTCAGCAGAAAACCACGTGACAAGTTTTTTGTGAATCAGTAGAAGCGTGTATCCACATTGGAATGTGGACAGAGTTATCTAAGTGACTTTGAACAAGGCATGGTCATCATTGGTACCTACCAGAGCTAGTATTTCAGAAACCGCCATCGTTGTTGGGTTTTCTCATGTAAAGGTGTTGATACAGTGGAGGAAATAATTATTGATCTCTTGCTGATTTTGTAAGTTTGCCCACTTACAAAGATATGAACAGTCTGTAATTTTAAGGGTAGGTTTATTTTAGTAGTGAGAGATAGAATATCTAAAAGAAAATCCAGAAAAATAGATTGTATAATATATATATATATATGTATATTTGGAGAGATTCTTGGAGAGTTCTGGCTCCTACGCTCCGACGGTCTTAATCAACTTGTCTCCCGCATTAAAGACAGCTGTCTTAAATTGTCAAATGTATAAAAGACACCTGTCCACAGACTCAGTTAATCACTCTAACCTTTCCAACATGGGCAAGACCAAAGAGCTTTCTAAGGATGTCAGGGACAAGATCATAGACCTACACAAGGCTGGAATGGGCTACAAAACCATAAGTAAGACGCTAGGTGAGAAGGAGACAACTGTTGGCGCCACTGTAAGAAAATGGAAAAAATACAGTAGTATATTATATTATCCTAAGTGTATAAATACATTGTTTATATAGTTTATAAACATGTGGTGCGAAACCGAATACAATGCTAGTGCTCCATCTGTTCCTTAGTGTGGTTGGGCTACAACAACAGATTACCGGATCAAGAGCGATTGCTGTCTAAGGGAAACAGAAACAGATTCCAGTGGGCAAAAGAACACACAGATTGGACCGGTGAGATTAAAAAAGATTTACAGTATGTTGCACCATGCTGTCAGAATTTGGCACAAACAGCGCAAATCTATGAACCTTTTTTATGATGTGTCAACAGTTCAGGCTGGAGGAGGTGGAGTAATGGTGTGAGGTACGTTTTCTTGGCACACCTGGCTCCTCTGATATCCGTATATGAATATCTGGACAATACCTAAGTATTGTAAATGACAAAGTCTATTTTTTTATGGCTGACACTTCCAATAGGACAGTGCCCCATACCATAGCCATGGGGTGGTTCGTAGAACATGAGTGAATTTTCTTCCTTCCCTGGCCTTTAGTGGCCAGATCTCAATCCCGTAGAGCATCACTGGGATGAGGTAGAACAGGCTGTTTTGAGCATGCTCCTTCTAAACTGACTTATCTGCATGGACCAATGTTTCTGCTGAACAAAATCCAACACCTAGTTCAAATTCCAGTGAAGGTCCAAAACATAACTAGATGGACAGTGATGGATAAAAAATGGCTATGACAGTATGGCTGCAACGTCAATGATGACCATCACCAACCAGTAAAAACAGGCTCCCTTCGGTTCCATACTTCACTTGCTGTGCCTTGAGGAAGCGTTCTTATATGTTGTTGTTTTTTTTTTACATATATTTATAATGTATATAATCTTAATATATATGTATATATGTGATCATGTTACTGATAGCAGCCATCAAGGAAGAAAACAGTCAACTACGATAGCACTTAAATGTACAGTTTTTATAATAAATGGTAGCGTGGGGATGGTAGTATGGATTTTCTGGGGGTCTGGAACAGACAAATTCCATTTACATTATTCCTTATGGGAACGTTTCTCTTGGCATTCATCGCAGGCATCATTTCTTTGATTTGCAAGTGCTCTCTTGCTCCTATTAAATATTGTTTGCTGCCATTTCTTTATGTAGCTCTGGTGTCAGGTGAGTTGTTTGGGATGCCTTGGTTTAGGTTGTTTATGCATAATGTCTGCTCTCGCACATAGTACCGTTCACCTGAAACATCCATCCATCCATCCATCCATCCATTATCATTAATTCATTATCTTCTGGTTAATCCACACAGGTGCCCACCCGGTGGTGCAAGGGCAGGAACAACCCTAGACAGGGTGCCAATTCATCGTAGGGCACACACACGCACACAGTCACACACTAAGGGCCATTTTTTAGAGACACCAATTAATCTAACATGCATGCTTTTGGACAGTGGGAGTAAACCGGATTACCTGGAGTAAATCCACAGAGACACAGAGAGGACATGCAGACTCCAAAGTGAAAGGACCCAGGCCGTTTCACCCTGGGTTTGAACCCGGGACCGTCTTGCTGTGAGGCAGCGGCCATGTGCTGCCTCCATCCATTACCTTCCGTTTAAATCATATGGGGTCACGGGTCTGCCGGTGCCCACCCGCCAACTCTGGGCTCAAGGGCAGGAACAACCCTGGAATCCCTGCCAATCCATCGTAGGGCACACGCACACACACTAAGGGCCACTTTAGAGACAATTATTAACACAGTGCATATGTGGACTGTAAGTGGAAAATGGGGTGCACAGAGTAAACCCACGGAGACACAGGGAGGACATGCAGACTCCACACAAAAGGACCCAGGCTTGAACCCTGGGATCGAACCCGGGACCTTCTTGCTGTGAGGCCGCGGTGGCACCCGCCAAGCCACTGTGCTGCCCAACATGAAACAGCTGAGTGGTTCTATTCCAACCCTCTCCCTGTGTAGTACTCCCTTCCCTGGTCTTAATGGTTCATAAGCTATGTTTTGCTGTAGCAGTGCATTTCTCGTATGGATGAGAAAAAAGCATCACACAGCAACTGGAGTCGATTTGTGGTTAACCATTATAAACAGGTTCCAGGTGCAGCATTATGGCCTGCTATAAACCTCATCAGTCGACTTACTCAGATGTTATTAAAAGAAGCCTGACACAAATGAAAGACACTGTTAAGTACATAAGCAGATCTCTCATGTTGCACGAGACAGTCCTCTTATGCATGGCTGTCACATCCTGTTATTGTAAATGTATCATCGCCAGAGTAATGATGATCAGGCCTGGAACTTTTAAGAGAGCTCAAGTAATGAATGTGCCTCTGCTACAGACACGACATCCGGTTCAGAGATTGTGTTTCTCTATTATTATTGTTTTCTCTTGCTAACTACGTAAGCCCTGTTTTGACTTAGGCACATTGCATTTCAGTTTCTATTTACATGGAACGTAGAGCAACATCCGAGTCATTCCTAGAAACGATATTTAAGTAGTCAGACATGCAGGAAGCTGCAATTAATTAGCCTTGAATGAACATGTGCCAGTGATGCCCATTGGCTTCATTCCGACTTTTTTTGGTCACAGCCTACAAGGATGAAGTGGTTTCTGTTTGTGAATTAAGTAACTTTATTGAAGATGTTTGATTTATGTCACGTTTGACTTTTTATTTAGATCATGTGCTTGTTCTGTCTTTGAAATCTTTACTGGCAGTGAGTGCATGAAGCGTTCTCCATTTTAGCAGACACCCTTATCTGGAATGATTTAGAATTGGTACATACAAAACGAGCAATTGTGGGTTAAGGGTCTTGCTCAAGGACCCAACCTGGCAGAGGTGGGATTTAAACCCCTGCAATTCAATTCAAATTTCTTTATATAGCGCTTTTTACAACAGAGCATTGTCTCAAAGCAGCTTTACAATCTTGAATTATCTTAAAAGGCCAATCCCAAATTGAGCAAGCCTAGGGTGACAGTGGCAAGGAAAAACTCCCTGAATGTACAAGGAAGAAACCTTGGGAGGACCAAGACTCAAAATGGGACCCGTCCTCCTTGGGTGGCCTAGATGTTAATTAAGTAAATACTTAAAAGTATATTAAAGTAACAGTAAAATGAAGAAAAAGCATTATTAATATTTGTGTAGAAAGTTGATCAGTTGTTAAGAAGGTTGCACTTCCAATATGGCTCTAGATACAGGTATGTAGCTTCAGCAGTGTACTGTGTTCGATCGACTGAACTCTCCTCACCCAAATGTTGCATTTGAATGCAGATTCTAGAACACTTACTATGAATAAAGCTTAATTGGGCTTAATGTACTAAAACATGACCTAGGAAAAAAATTTATAATGGTCATAAGTACTCTCCACTGCTGAAATGACCTGGGAACTTAGGGTCAAAAGGAAATAAAAAATTATGCATAAAGTTTATTCCAATTTAAACGTGTTATAAGTAACTGTTCATGTATGAAATACACAACACAAAACTGATTACTTACCCTTTTTACAGCATGTTTGTTATTTTAGCAGTAAGGGAGTAGTTATGACCAATCGAAAGCAGTTTGGTGTCCTAGGTCACTGCTTTAGTGCATTAAATCATGGTAAGCTTCTCCCCTATGATAGGTTTAAATGGAAAAAAGATGATTACTTTCCATTTGGAGCACAGGTTAGTCATTTCAGCAGCACAGAGTACTTTTGACCAATAGTAAGAGATGGTTGGTGTTCCTAT
>JAUZSU010188929.1:0-12170 GCA_034780255.1 Parotocinclus maculicauda
AGGGGCCATAACAGGGGCCAAGAGCAATTTTACAGGGGCACTGGCCCACCCTGGCCCCCGTCTAGAACCGCCAATGCCCATGTAGTTGTATGGACAATCATATCTACCAACTATTCATAAGCAACCACAATTTACAAACAAATGACATGGCCCTGAACAGTAAGATCATGTCATGGTGTTTACTAAATGCTTACTGAGCATTAATGATTCTTTCAGTTAGCCGGTCAGTTTATGTCCTCTTCATTCTTTACTTATTTAAAAGGAAAAGGGTGTTGATGGAGGGGGCTTTGAAGAAGTGCCGCAGAACAATTTCCTTCTGTTCGTTTTTGAAGCAAATGATCATCCATCACTGTTACGCTAACAACCACAGTTAAAATGTCAGCGAATTAATGGTAGCCAATTAAGAACACTGTGCTCGCATAGTGCTCGCATATGCTTAGACATACCGAGCCTGTAGGTTAAAAATCTTACTGATACCAAATCATTACTGAGATACATATAGTGATGCTTAAAAGTTGTGAACTCCTTAGAATTTTCTATAGTTTTGTATAAATATGACCTGAACTTCATCAGTTTTCAGACAAGTTATAAAAGTGAAAAAACAGAACCCAATTTTTAAAATGAGATATAATACAAAAGGAATGCACCCAGACAGAAATGGTGGGAGTGCTACAAAACTTAGCATACAGTCAACATGGTATGTTATGTCACTGATTACAGGTGTGGTCTGATAAGAGGGTGTAAAAATACTGCTAGGCATGCCTCTGCGCCAAACTCAAAGACATTGTGCCCAGGACACAGTCTTTAAAAGGGGACTCAACATTAGATTGAGAGAAACAGGATGGTCATTTTGATTAACTGCCCATTATCTAGGCCATTGTGACCCTAGCTGTTAGTATGTGTTGGGAGCAGTGGTTCTGTGAGGACAGGCAAACATTCGCTTCATCTGCCAACAAGCACAAGCAGCTCTTACACTGTCCACTAGATAAACGTGCCACCTTCACTGAACACCCCTATCTGCCCAGACCATTTCCAGTCACTTATCAGGAGGAAACTTATTGTCACAGCACACGCTGCAAGTCCTGCCTTTGCACTTGTCTATTGAAAGGGAAACCTGGGGTATATCTGAAATGGTCCACTAATTTACTCAATCATTAATCACTAGATAGCATGCTTTGTGTAGAACCCTAAATAGGGGGAATTCAAACATTTACAAATGATCTTGACATTTTGTTGCATAATCTAGCCAAAATATCAACAAGCCTACCAATACTGTCACAAAACTTCAGCGTACAACAGTTTAGCAATGTTTTGATTTAGCTGACAATGTTACTTTTCAAGTGTAAAACTTCTAACCAAAACCATGAAGAATTTTTAAATATTAAAAGCACTATTTTCACCAGTAAGCACAATATTATCAACCGTGTCATTTAATAGTCACAAAATAATAGTTTGTACTTATTTTGTTTTATTTAGTACTTATTTCTACGCAAAATGTATCACTCCAGTTGATTCAGATTAATCCATCATCTTGCTGAGTTAAACCACAGGAAACGGCTTTGTATTTAGTCTGTAAGAAGTGTACGGTTGTCCACTATTTTCACGGTACATTATAGATAACAATTAAGTGTACTACACTGGGGATTTAATTGTCCACTGAGAATTTAGACAACCCCTAGCCGCTCTGTGCACATATGCAAACTGACAAATCCGTTTAAAAATGGATAACTGGTATACATGCTATGAGTAATCCAATTATTGGAGTAAAATCCAGCTGATATGCAAATTTAATTTCTAGATCAGAGTATGCTATAGACATGGCCACTTGAATAATCAGATAACTGCAGAAATCTGATCATTGTTAAATAGAAGTCATTCTGAGTTCCTTTATGACATATTACATGTCTTTGTTGTTGTTCATGGAGAAGGTAATAGTCTTTAATTGAGGACCACTTGTACATAATCTTTTTGAATGTGTATTACTGGAAGTCAAATTCTTTAGAGATAGTTTTGTAACCTTTTCAGCTTGATGGGCCTCAACAACTTTCTGAGGTCATCAGAATTCTCATTTGTTGATTTTCATGATACACATCAACAACCATGTGTTGCCTCTGATAAATCCCTCAATTTGCAACAACAGGAGATACTTTTGCGACAGACAGGTATGCAATAATATTCCCAAGTAAATAAAGTATATTAGTATAATAATAATTTATAATATAAGTATGATAATTTTGTTGTATTTATCAACTGGGTTTTAATCATCTGCCTTTGTGATTTGTGTGAAATCTGATTATGTTTTTAGTCAATTTATGCAGAAATAGAAAATTTCAATGACCACTCTATGGTAAAATGATAGGGACAGATTAAAAAAAACAGATTTGTAAGAACCTGTTCTGCTATCAGCCCTGCTGAAATCCCAGTTTTGGGCTGAATAGTTATTATAGAATATAATTTTCAAAAACCTTTAAATAAATCTATTCAGGTCAAAACCAATGTCCTATGACAAAACCAGTCAGTCATCTTTTGTAATCTCTGAAGTGGAACTGATGTGATAGCAGAAATAAATGAAATCCTTCTCAAACATAAGCCCATTTCCAGTTACATGAAGCAACATTAGACTTTGATAGAAAAAAAAATCAATCTGCTATTTCTTTTAATGCAAAATGTTTTCTTTTTTATCTTTTCAAATATTGTGGGCCAGCTTCTTGCCAGCTGAGATTTACCGGTATTCAATTTATGCTGTTTCACATGCACACTTATTAACATATACGTATTTATAAAAATATATATTGTATGGTTTCAAACATAATGACGTTTTTAAACATATATTTTTTTAATTCTGGATCCCTGATGAAAAATACTATAGGTGTTCATTACCAGTTACCAGAATGAGTGTTGTAACGTATTTAGATTACAGGCAAAATCCCAGGAAAATGGTACCAGTAGTTGCATCAGCAGGACCAGCTTTAGGCCATGATTGCATAGCATCTGGTTAAGACATAACACAATAAGCAGATGCAACAACCAATATGGGAAAGGGGTTACTTTTGCTGGAATTTGTAGCCGTTAATGTTTATTATGGAGGCAACAAAATAGTTTTACGGATCTCTGACACCTGTTTTCAGGACTTTGGACAGAGGCATCAGTAGAAATTTATGAAGAGGGGCTAAGCCTGTACCGAACGGGGAGACTTGAGGTATTTTCCCAGAATTTTAAAGATTGTGTCCCAGTCTAGGGTTATAGTGCCAGAACAGGAAAAGGGTAAAGGGAGAAAATAGCCAACAATACCTGTCACCACACACTAGGTGTTGCATAGATTAGTTGACTAGTCAGATGTAAATGATGCAGAAAAACAGTAAAGAAAGCTGCTATTCTTAAAAACAGTGTGCCAATGAAACTTCGGTAATCTGGTAATGCTCCTAAAAAGATGAGTCCAGGTCTTCAGTAAAGTAATCTGCGCTGCAGTGCTTAATTTGTAAAACATCAGGTAAGGGAATGCTGAGTGAAAATATAAACCCACAATGCTCATAGTGCAACATGTAATACAGTAGCTTTCAAAACTATTGACACAAGCAGCAACTCTTGAGGATGCTATTGTTCCTGAGGATTCTCAGGAAGTGGAGTCTTTGCTGTGCCTTCTTTACCAACTGTGTGGTGGCATTACATTTAACTGCACAAAGAAGAATTTGCTTCCTGAACATTTTGAGTGCATTTTATGGATAACATTTCATTCCAGGGCACAAAATTGTGGTGTCTAAAACCACTTTTCGATACAACAAAAAAACATCTGCCCCCTTCATACAAGATGCCTTTTACACAACAGCCTTTCTATGTGTCTGGTATCTGGATAAGGTCTGGCCACACAATTTATACCCTGTCTTTGCTTACTAATCAAATGTGTCTCCAGTCAGCCAATTGAAATTTGATATGCTTATATGTATATATCTGGTATATGTAAATCAGTTTATAACACTGGACCATCCACTTCCTGTCTTGAGTATAGATTTTATTTACAAAAGATGGCATCAAATTTTGCATTTTTTACATACTCACCTTGCATGTCTTTAAAGTAAGAGGAATGTGTCAACTTTGTGGTTGATGTTTAGAAGCTGATGGCTGTTAAGTGTGATTAATACAGTGCTGATGCAGTAACCGGTGCAACTATGGGCCGCAGATCAATTTGGATGCAAGAGAGAGCAAGCTGATGGAAGCTGATGATACTACAGTTTATTTTGGACACTGAAATCTGTTTTCATTTACAATTCAAATTAAAAAGTTTATTGCAAAATTTTAAAAGTTTATTGCATTTACCAGGTCTCTGAGTCCTCTGTTGTTGTTTCTCCAGCAACACAGGAATGGACATCATTAATGAAGTGGGCTTTTGCAATCAAATGCGTCTTGGCTAAGATGCATTTACACTTTAATATATGGCTACAATGCATCTCAAGCCCCTCCTGAAGTGGTTTGAACAATCTGATTCAAATAGGATATCACTGCGTCTTGAGATGCATTTACACACATTTTTATGTGGCTTAACCTGGGTGACACAGCGCTGAGATCACTAATTCGATACTGACCCTGGGCTCCGCCTGTGTGGAGTTTGCATGTCCTCCTCATATTCAGAAAACAACAAGTCTAAGAAAGTTGTTTTATAATACAAATGAGATGCAACTTTTATTTTATTTGTAAAAATGTACTATGTAAAAGACTAAGAGTGCTGGAGTATCTGAACATTGCTGGTCAAACACAGACAGCAGTGGCAACAGTGCTTGGAACAGGGACTGCGGAATCACTTTCATCTGCCCATCTGCCACAACAGCAAGAGATGACTGCTACTTGACCTTATTGGCAAGAAGGAGCAGTAGCAGCACTGTAACAGTTGCCTTTGGAGATCCCGTTCATTATTGTTTGCTGTGCCTCCAGTTGGATTATTAACCTCAGGCTGCCTTAATAGTGTGAGTTTCATAATACCGTATTTTACGCAAAACAATTAGTCTGTTGTTTAATACATCCCCATAAACTGATCCATTACACCGTTCATTCAAACAATTTGAACTTTTTCAGCTCTATCAGAAGTCCAGAAGATGAATACAGACAAAGTCAGGCAAAATCAATTAAGTGAGAGTCATGTAGTTTATATGCCCATGTCGAAAATGCAGTGTTACGTGCATCTTAATCCTGTCTATGGGAAAAGGGCAAACATGTGCCACTTTCAAAACCCCAAAATGTTTCTATATCAAATAAAGATGCCAGTGAAAAAGAACTTTCTGACATGCAAGAAATTTGACAGCGGATTATACCTTCCCTTTTCACACATTAGCCACTGAAAGTGGCTGGAATGAGCCTGCCCTGAAAACCACATTTCATAGAGGGCTCAACGCTAAACTGCAAGCAGAGTTGGCATGTAAGGATTTTAGGCTATCTCCAGCCAAGTATACAGAACTGGCCATTTGTATCTGCAACCTCATTTTGAACTAGCAGGTTCTGTGATTGCACGACACACATTAACACAGTAGGTGGCTTTAAACTTCCTTTCAAAAAAGATGCAAAGAAAAAGCCTAAGAATTTGTGCAAAATATGGTACTGTGGAGAAAAAGAGCATCACTGAGCACAATGTTAACAATGTCCTCCACAGAAAAGCAACAGTTATGCTAAATCTATATTTCTTCATTGTTGAATAAGAAATGTTTTATTGCCATGCTGAGAGTTTGAGATCTCTTTTTCACAGCCTTAATATATTTGTAGTAGCATGATTTTATGGGCCACATCATGGCAAAGTAACTACAAATCCCAATGCTAACCTGATCACACCCAATCAAATATCAAAGCACCGGAGTGACACCTTGACTTGAAATTGCTCAATGCACCATTGCTTTGAATATTAAAAAGTGATTTGTTTTCAACCTAAAAGACTACAATCACAATTAATTATTGTTACTCACTTTTCATAGTTCATACGACAATGCAAAAGACTAGATACACTAAGTAGTTCAGGAAACTTGAAGCTGCTAACTGTTCCAAATCAGAGAAAGTGATCTGGACGTTACAAAATAGTCTTCCAGTCTTCACAGATTCCATTACTTACAAGGACAATGTATTCATCCATACTCAAAGCTAAAGGTAAACCAGATTTTAAAAAATGGGACCATCTTGTCAATAAGTCGGTGTTTTCCTGTGTATTCTATCCAAGGAAATGAAGACATGATGAAAGTTATGAAGTTATGGTCTTAGCAATGTGAATGTTTGACTATGGACAGAAAGCAGACTTTACCTGGAATAAGCAGAAGGCCCATTCCTTTTCCTAACAGACCCACAAGTTTGGAGCATGAAGAGTGTGGCGGGGTACAGCTGTGGTCGCTCTAAATTCTGTGTGTGATAATTACTGATCAATTTTTTTTTTCAAACACTCAGATTTATTCCTTCACCAAAACTTTTCCCTTACCACTTCAGTGGAAACAGTGGAACTTTAAAGAGGTGCTCAAACATTATGGCCTACCGTGTAGAGAAGCTAACGGTGTAAACACTTAGAGTTTACTGTTATAGGAAGTCTTAAAAAAGCACCTCACAGTGGAGTGGCATGACTAAAACCTAAAACTTAACTCACCTGCTGGATCACATTGAAAATCCATGTGGACCTCTAATTAGTTTCTATCAGATGATGTAAGTTCAGGTAAAATAACTAATGAAAAGTATCATTCAGTGACTAAATCCATGGCAGGTCTGAATGGGAGTCTAACTGAAAACAGTTAAACTCTTAATAAGCCCATTTTGTGGTGAATGGATTAGAGCTGACATCCAAAACACTATGCTGCACAGAACAGCCATTTGAAGGGTTTCCTTATACACTGTTCACATTATTATTATTAGGGGATATTTACTTATTTAATTATTTCATTATAATTTTTGTGAGTAGTATACAGTGTTCCCTCGTTTATTATGGGGGTTACGTTCCAGGACCACCCGCGATAAATGAAAATCCGCAAAGTAGGGACGCTATATTTATTTAAGTATTCATACACTATTTTAGCCATAGAACTTGCAGAACGTTTGGGTAACATCGTAGGGTTTAAAAGAATTCTGTCTATAATGAAACTTTCACAAACAGCGAACACAACATCGCAGACAAAAACTTGTCATGTCAGCAAGTAGCGACTCAGGCGGGCGATGCTCTAGTCTTACTTCTTGTTTTTGGTGCAGTATTCATCCACTGAGTAAATACGCTATTTACTGTAAATCTTAATATTTTATGATTTATAACATTCCTTTATTGTTAGAATTAACATTTGAAATATATTTTTATAAATTTTGATATTTTTCAATGTAAAACTTCCGCAAAAACCCACATAACGGCAAAATCTGTGATATATTTTTTCTATTAATTTTTTTTTTTTAACCCGCGATGCACTGAGTCCACAAAAGGTGAACAGCGAAGTCGCGAGGGAAACCTGTATTTGGGAACTAAACCCACTGAATTATGTTATGATTATTAGAACAAATGATCATGTAGCTTAGCAGAACAAATTATAAACAACAAAAATCTTCTCTTTTTTTATAAAATCTTCAAATGGCCCTAATTTCCAGCTTGATGACTTAATGGTTCAGTACTGTACTTTATACAGTATTTTAACCACCTAACATTGGACAGGAAATGCTGTAGTCTTTTTCATGACAGGAAAACAAGCTTATACATGACATGTTAACGCTATTTTAATAATCTAATAAGTCAGATAAGTTCTAATACCTTACACAACACTAGTGCATCATCTGAAATGTACTCTAAATCTAATAGGGTGGTGCAGTTGTTAATCAATTTTGACCTGAACGTGGTATGTTCAAGTCGCTGCTCCACTAAATCTGGAATTGTGGTGTGTCAGCTGTTAAGTTGCTCTGGATCAAAGCATCTTCTAAATGCATAAAGTATTAAATGCCTGCATTGGAATTTGCTGATTTGTTGCCACTAATTTTATGTTGATGGCAAATATAAATCAGATTCAGTGATATTACATTAGTTTAATCCTAGGACAGCACATTGGTGCCGTGGTAAGCAGCACAGTAGCAAAGTGCCTGTGTCTGCATCATCTTAAACTGTATCAAACGCAGCAGCCAGTAACAGAGCATACAAACTTAATTAAAACTTTAATGCTAAACAAACCTCATCTAAATGACATTGCAGAATGGCTACAATTCATCTATGTTCTACAGGGGTTAGACAATGAAACTGAAACACCTGTCATTTTAGTGTGGGAGGTTTGTGATGTATTAAGAGCCACAGTATCCAGGGTAATGTCAGCATACCACCAAGAACGACGAACCACATCCAACAGGATAAACTGTGGACGCAAGAGGAAGCTGTCTGAAAGGGATGTTCGGGTGCTAACCCGGATTGTATCCAAATAACCTAAAACCACGGCTGCCCAAATCACGGTAGAATTAAATGTGCACATCAACTCTCCTGTTTCCACCAGAACTGCCCATCGGGATCCACAGGGTCAATATACACGGCCAGGCTGCTATAGCCGAACCTTTGTCTAAAAAGTTTCATTGTCCAACCCCTGTATCACTATCATGTTTGTCATTCTTTTTAGATTTGACACTTACCCTCCACTGGAGTAGGTACACCAGTTCAACTGCTCCTCAGCACAAATATTTAATCAATGGCAGAAACTCAATACATTTAATTATGTAGGCATGATCAAGATGACCTGCTAAAGTTTAAACCAGGCATCACAATGGAGAAGAAAGGTGATTTTTTTTTATGTAACATGGCTGGTGGTGATAGACAGGCAGACAGTATTTCAGAAACTGCTCATCTACTGAGTTTTTTACACGCAGCCATCTCCAGAGTTCACAGATAATGGTCTTAAAAGAGAAAATATACAGTGAGTGGCAGTTCTCTGGGTGAAAACGCCTTGTTGATGACAGATATTAGAAAAGAATAAGTGGTTTAAGCTGACAGAAAAGGCAACATTAGCTCACATAACCACTTGATATTGATGTGGTGAGTAAGGAGATTTGCATCATAGATGTTCAACTGAGAAATCTGCAGCAACTGCATGATGCTACTGTTTCAATATGTACTACAGTCTCTGAGGAATGTATGCAGCACCTTGTTAAATCTATGCCATGAGACAATTCAGGACTCAAAAGGTGGTTAAACCCAGTACTAGCAAGGTGTTGCTAGGTGTTGCTAAATATACTTAGTCCTTATTTCTTTTAATGCTATGGAACTGTTACTGCATCGTGGTATTATAAAGTTATAAAAGAAAAATCACATAAACTAAACTAAATATAAATATAAACTAAGCTAAACTTCTTGAAAATCTGGTCTAAAATGGCCCTAAGAAAATTGTGAAACTGCAATTCTTAGTAAACTATTTGTTAATTACAAATTAGTTTCTTTATATAAAAAATACAGTATATGGACAAATGTATTGAGACACATATTGTACATATTACACCTACTAGAGCTATTATGACATCCCATTCAAAATCCATAAGCATTAATATGGAGTTGTTATCTGCCTCTGCATCTATATCAGCTTCCAAACTTTTGGGAAGGCTTTCTTCAAGATTTTGGAATGTGTCTTTGGGAATTTTTGCCCATTCATCCAGCAGAGCATTTGTGGGGTCCGACACTGAAATTATCCACAATAAACACACCCAACCATGTATTTACGGACCTTGCTTTGAGATTTTGGGCACAGTCATGCTGGAACAGAAAATTGCCTTCTCCTGACCCGCCATCAAGCTTTACAGTTAAAACCTATGCAGTCTGGCAGGTAACTTTGTCCTATGATACACCAAACCCAATTCATCAGACAGCCAAATAGAAAGGCGTGATTCATCACAAAACATGCTTCCACTGCTCCAGAGTCCTTGGTGATGTACGGCTCGCATCAGCTGCTCGGTCATGGAAACCCATGCCATCTCCTGGTGCACAATTTTTTTACTAATGTTAAAGAGGTTTGAAACTCTTTAGTCTGAGTTGTCACTGTTTCTAAATGCTTCCACATTACAATAATACCTCTCACAGCTGATTATGGAATATCTAGGAGGAAATAAATTTACCTAACTCACTTTTTACAATGGTGGCATCCTATTACAGTACCACACTCAAATGCAGTGAGCTCTTTAGAACAACGTGTTTATTGAGAAATGTTTGTAATTGTAGACTGCATTGCTAAGTGCTTGATTCTACACGCGTGGCAATGCTTACTTTAACGTCCAATGAACAAGATTGTTTCCTTTCATTTCCCCCAACATTGAATTCTCAGTTAGAAAATGGAAACGCATTATAAATCCGTGTATCTCTACTGCCCCCGTGTGCTACAGCCATGAACAGCAGTAAGAGGCACAAATAACTAGCAAGTCTGTCAGGAAAAAAAAAATCGGTACTGTAAATAAAATATCACAACATGTCCTGCATTACTAAAAAAAAGCCCTGATACAAATTTTAAGCCAAGGTATTTTTTAAAAACTACATTGCACTCTGAATAATTTGCTATATCTTAATAGCTAGAATTTTTTGTTGTTGGGTTTTTGATGTTGAGTTGTTGTTTTGTTTGTTTGTTTTGTTGTTATTCTTTTATCATGGTCTTCACACACTTTGGATGTCCAATGTAATTAATTTTTCGATTAGGTATTACTTTTAGTGTTAAATGGATGCATCCTAGGTTAGCACCTGTTCCAATTTTGAGCACCTTAATGGGGTTATGCATTGATATCCATTCATGGACAGTTTTTTGTTCTTTTGGAATGCTCTGCAGTGTACTCTTAGTGTACTCAGGGCTTGAGTGTGTTAATTCCTATAAAGCAATCAGGTTTTTATTTCCAAGTGGTGTGGTATTGATTTTTTTTTTTATCCCCGCTTGTCATGGTAAATGTCAATGGTTAAGGTATCCCAGAGAACACAGAGCACAGGAGCATCTTCTATAAGATGCTGTTATAGTGCTTAGAAACATCACCCTGCCAAACTACCTTTTGCCAGAAACAGCCAGTCTGTCTGTATGTGACACCAGACCAACTGGAAGGCACCACTGGGCCTGGAATCCGTGTGCACCACCTGAGCACAGGATTATAATTAAATATATATTTTTAACAATACAGACATACACTCACCAATCACTTTATTGGGTACACCTCCTTGTTTCTACACGTATAGTTTTATTACTTTTTATCAATTCCATTAACCATATAAACACTGTGTAGTTCAAAAACTGTAGTACAAGCTGTAGTCCATCTGTTTCTCTATATAGTTTATTATTCTATTTTCATTGTTCTCTAATTGTCAGGATCCCCAGAGGACCCCCACAAAGCAGGTTCTATTTGAGTGGTGGATCATTCTCAAAGCAGTGCTGCTGGAGTTCAACACTGTGTTCACTCACTAGGCACTCTCTTAGAGAGATCTGCCATTAATTGCTCCACCTTTGTAGACATAAAGTCAGAGACAGTAGCTGTTGTTGCACAGTTTTTGCACATTTTGGCTGGTGAATTAGTCTCAGGTCAGCAGTAATGCTGAGTTTATTAAAAATTCCAGCAGTACTGCTGTGACTGATTCACTCAGTCACAACACATTAACACCACCACCAGTGTTACTGCAGAGCTGAGATTCACCACCCAAATAATACCTGATTTTGGTGGTCCTGGCCATTACAGGACAGAGTAAAGGGGACTAAAAAAGTAGAGAAACAGATGAACTACAGGTCTGTAAATGTAAAACCACAATGTGCTACTATATGTAATGCAGTTGGTAAAATTGGCAATGAGTGCAGAAACAAGGAGGTGTAACTTTAAGGGAGCTCTAATTTTATTATTATTATTATTATTATTATTATTATTATTATTAACTAACTAAATTATTCGTGGGGCACGGTGGCTCATGGGTTCCAATCCCAGGGTGGAGCGGCCTGGGTCCTCCCTGTGTCTGCGTGGGTTTACTTAGGTTTATTCCTACAGTCCAACGACATGTGTGTTAGGTTAATTGGTATCCAACTTGTCATTGACTTTTGCATGCAAAGCACCCCAGCTGTGTAACTGGAAACAGCTGCACGCCGGTCCCAAGCCTGGATAAATGGGGGGCGCTGGAGAAAGCAACGGCAAACTACTCCACTATCCTGCCGAAATACTTCATTGGTCACATCGATGAAGGACAGAAATGTGTGGAGATC
>JAUZSU010188940.1:0-12169 GCA_034780255.1 Parotocinclus maculicauda
GAGGCAAACGCGACGTGCGGGAAAACCAGGTTTATTGTAACAAAGTAAACTGAACGTAAAACAGAACTCAAACATAATGAACAACAGGTGAGAAGGATCGGATGACTGAAAAGAACAATGGAAGAGCCTTTCTTACCTGTGTTGAAAATAAAACAAAGTACAAATCATAAAGTGTGACAGAGAAAAGCTTCGCACCGCTTGAACACAATCACGGCGCGCCTGCGCAGTCAGGCGTGACATATACAGTTTGAAAGTAATAATATAACTGAATTTTTGTAGTTAAGTCGGGCTCACACAATTTCTAGCCTCGATGGCCTTAAGACTGAGAAAATAATAACCAATAAAAACAGCTGTATTATCACCATGTTTGCTCTTATAAAGCCATATAAACTACAGATACATTGATACTATAAATACATTGATCTGGTATGGTTAGATGCTCTGGTTATTTTTGGGTTCTTGTGTGTTTTGATGTGTAATGTGTATATGTCTTTTTATTAGGTAATAATAGCTTAGTGCATACTTTTAATTGTAGTGTACTATTTGCATGCCGGATTTAGCCTAAAAGTGTGTTTTAGTGCGTTTTATGGCTTATAGTATCTATTACTTGCTTTGTCGCTTCAGCGTTTTTGCTCATCTATCCTTGCACTAACTGGTAAATGGCTCTTATCAAGGCTGTAATAAAGTACAATTTAAGCAAGTTTGCCCCATGGCACAGAGCTAAAGCTATTGAGAGAATACAGCCAGGTACCATGAATACCTTTTGCAATCTTTGTTGCAGAATCATATATTTAAGAATAGACAAGAAAATTGCAATAGATGCATCACTAATAGAAACATGCATGCACAGAATTCTCATGCATTTGCACTTACGGACAATTAGAGACTTTATTTTTCCCCTGTGGTCACTTTGTGCGTACTAATGGATAAGTATTATAAACTATGCATGAATTATTGTTGTTAATAAAATATGGTCTCGGATTCCTGACTTTACAGCTATCTGGGTACATTTTCAGTCACTAGCCTCTTTATGTCTCGTATCTCCGTCATTGCTATTGTCTGCCATGCTTAGGTTCCAGCACTTAAAGGCAAAATCAAGGAACGTCTGTACTTACATTGCATCCAGCTATCTCCAATATTCATAACATGAACTCTAGAAACCCCGGGTGTAAGCTCGTTCCCATGTCTGCTGATGAATTTGTACACTAGTTTTGTCCTGCCTAAGCTCTGTTAGCCTTCTTTTTTTTTCCTTCAATGCCTTTTGAAAGAAGTTTTAAATGATAATTTACTGCTCACAAAAATTGGGGGATACTTCAAAATAGAATAGCCCCTAATAAAATATTTGCTAGCATAAGCAGTTCTACATAAGCTGTTCAACTTGAACAGAGTTAGAATTCCCATGGTCTTCTGGTCAGCTAACAAGCCCTTGAAATTATTTTTTTTAAGAACTGCTACCATGACTACCAGCTGTGCTGTATGACTAAATTGTTTGAAATACACTGCTCACAGACATTAGGGGATCCATTAGTTCTTTTCACAAATTTTCTTGAGCAGTAAATATTCATTCATTCATTCATTCATATTCCGCTTAATCCACACAGGCCAGTCGGTGCCCACCCAGCAACTCTGGGTGCAAGGGCAGGAACAACCCTAGACGGGCGTCAGTCCATCGTAGGGCACACACACATAGTCATGCACACAGTCACACACTAAGGGACCACTTTGAAGTCACCAATTAATCTAACACACATGTCTTTGGACTGTGGGAGGAAACCAGAGTACCCGAAGTAAACCCATTCAGACAAGGGGAGGACATTCAGGCTTCACACCGAAAGGACCCAGGTCGCTCCACCCTGGGTTTGAACCCAAGACCTTCTTGCTGTGAGACAGTGGTGCTACCCACCGAGCCACTGTGCTGCCCCAGCAGTATATCTAATAATTTTTTTATTTAACTTCTTTATATTTCTTATTATATATTACAGTGGTACATCAGTTCTTGACCACTTTGGAGCTTCTTGAATTAGGTTCTTAAAGCATTTTGACTGGAAAAACATTTTCAGTTCTCATAATTTACTCAATTTTCAGTCAAAATCTGATTCACAGACATTCATTCAGTAGCTCCTGCTCATAGACCTTTTAAACATCTACAGCACTATTTTAGTGCACCTAAGCCTTCCTGGGTACTGAAAATGGTAGTTCATAAGAGCCAGCTGAAAGCACAACAGGAATTGAATGCTCCAGGTTGAGCAGTTAGCATTAGCAGCTATTAGTGCCCCACGTTCACCAATAGTGTTTTGATGTTACTTTTCACTAAGTATAGACCGCTCTACCAAACACTTGCTGAACATATCTCTATCATAAATCAGGAAGCACCTGTACAATACAACTTCGGTAATGCATGTTATGGCTTATACAGTGTGGATTTTCTAAGGACAGATTAATTCAATTTCAATTATGGAAAAATGTGCTAAGTACATGTCATTTTCGGTTCTCAAACAAACTTTCTGGAACAAATTAACAGTGAGAACCAGGGTAGCACTTTAATTAACATGTAATTTAATGGGAGCACAGCAACATTTAGACCAGTCGCCACTGTTTTATAATCTTGTAACATCCTGTTTGTTTTTAATCATGAGTAATTGACATCATAAGGTATTTTTGCATAGTGTAAAATGCAAGAGTACCATATAGATGAGAAAGTATGTTTAAAAGGCATATTTGCACACACGGATTGTGTTTATTCAAGGTCACCTCATCCTCTCGCACACGTTCAGCATTCTTGCATAATGCTTCACACACAAAGCTATCATTATCATTAAAAGTTCCCTAGAAAGCTCAGTTTAGTCTGTTTAGTCCACCCCCAGTCATCATGTCACTGTGCCTGATAACAGGATAAAACTCAGACAGTGACAGAGAGGCCAGAATAAGAACTATTACAGAGTAATACAATGAATACTTAATACATGGGCTAAAACATAATGGTTAATACATAATACATGAGTCAGTTGCACATAGGTTAATACATAAGTACTCAACGTTAGCGCTCCTATTAATAATACATTAGTCGTATTTGATCTATTACTGATTTAATACAGTGAACATACCATAAGAATATACTTTTCCCATATAATGGTCCCTTTTTCTTAATGGACAGGGTAAAGTGTGGCATTTGCGTAATTAACAATAAAGTGTAGACCTGCAAAGTGCAAAAATATGGCAAATGCGTAATAGGTTAACAAACACCAGAAAGAAAGTGTATATAGCACTGAGTTTGATTTTGCTAAAGCAGTCATGATGAATATAAAGCAAAAACAGACATTCTGCCTCTCCTAGAAGTTTTGGAAGTCTCCTGCATTTGAACGAGCGAGAGAGAACGGCAAACACTCATATTGAGAGAGTGACAACACTAGACTACACTTAAGTATATCTGCTTGATAGCAGGTCGCACTGCCACCTCACAGCAAGAAGGTCTTGGGTCCAATCCCTGGGTTTCGCGGCCTGGGCCCTTTCTATGTGGAGTCTGAATGTCCTCCCCATTACTATGTGGGTTTACTTTGGGTACTCCGGTTTTATCCCACATTGTAAATACAGGAATTGGGTTACTTGATTAATCTAAAACTGGTATTGACTTGAGTGTATATATGCGACTTGTTTTAAGATAACCTTGTGTATAGTTTGCTGACATACCACTGATGCCGACGCTAAATAAACCAAATAACCAGACAAGTATTATATACTGTACTCTTTAAAAGTCATAGGCATTATACATATTATATTCTGCTTATTCTTTAAGTTTCCGTGGTCATTGCACTGTAGTTCTAAAATTACAGACTGTAATTCATCTGTATCTCTACTTACTTTGTTTGTCCCCTTTACTCTGTTCTCTAATGGTCAGGACCCCCACAGGACTGCCAGAGATCAGGTACTATTTGGGTGGTAGATCATTCACTGTGGTGGTGAATTAGTTTTTGTTGGGCTATTTACTTGGTCCCTGTGGGTGGTGTAGGAGGAGAAGGTTACAGGTCAAGGCCTTAAGGGATGCAGTCAAAGTCATGGACAGGTTTATTGATCTCAAAGGGCCACAATCAGAGTGTTTATACAAGAGCCCATGCTGCAGCCTTCTTCACTACCAGTTGTAACAAAAATGCAAGTAAAGTTAGTTAGCAAAACATAAATGGGGCAAATATTTATAGCCATTCCAGAAAATATTACCGCTTTTACAGCTTTTTGATATAGATGCAAAATGTCAAGGGATTATTTTATGGTACTTGCAGTATACAAATCTCTCAACATAAGGTAAACCAGCTGTCAAGCACATTGTATGTGATAACACACCTTATGTGATTTGATCAAACCTTTGGCATGCTGACAAAAAGAATGTCGTTAAATTAATTCAAACAAACCAGCGAACCACTATCACCTCTCATCATGTAGGTAAATTAATTAAAACAAACTAGTGGACCACTATCACCTCTACGCCTATGTATTGGGTCTCAAATTAGGTTTTTCTATTGCTCATTGATTGTTACGTTAAGTGAAACTGTTATTTATAAAATGGTAATTTTATGAATGCATTGCAAGGTCTTGTTTATATGTGTAAATACTTACCATAAATGTAAGATTAAAACTAATGTGATTTACCTGCACAGCATAGTAAACATGCCAGTTTAGGTATCTATGCATATAATTTGCTATATATAGAAAAGTGCTTCAGTTGACATTGCTGAAAAAAGAACATACAAACAATAATACAATGTTGAGATTAAGCATACAGCTATTACTACAATACACACATTTTTTTTGTTTTCACTCTGGACTCTTTGACAGGATGTACCTTACACTCCATTATACCTCTCATAGTCATAAAAAAGATTTTGTCTAGGATGGTTGCTTTCAGGAATGTAAGAATTCAAGAAAATAAGAAACCATATAGAAGTGTATTGGATAAATTATAGTTACTGAAAGCAAAAATATTACATTATTAAGTTGTTGTAAGTGCTCAATTAAATTTTTTTATTTCTTAAATGGTTATTCATACTGAATAATTTATCCATCTTTGTACTGCTATAACATAATTCCTAAAGTATAGAGAATTTAAGAACAAAAACTTATCTTCTAAAACTTTGGAACAATAAGAGAGTGAGCAATTTGAGCCTGGTTTCACCTTGCTGCTATCAACAATCACTGCTTATTGGCAGTCCGGACTGGTTTGCTATTATTAATCTTGGGGTTAATCATCCTGGAAATTATTATATTAATTTATTCACTTCTTATTCACTTAAACCTGAACAGGGTCACCGGATAGCCAATATGGAAATTAGTTGCAGATATTCCCATATTAAGTGCTAGCTAAGTTTGTAATATACAGAAGAGTTCTAGAAAAAAAACTTGAATCAGCTAGCTCCCTTGCATTAGGCTGATGGGCACTTTGAACAGCCCAGGAACTACATCATTCTACATGGCTTTGCTCTCTCCTCACCCTTTTTCTTTTTCTCCCCTATGTAAACACTCAAACACTGCTCCCTTCCTTGTCAGGTCTCATCAGATGCCTCTTTGTTGTACGGCTTCTGTTTCATGGCTCCTGCCTTCCTTGTGCTGTTGTGGTTTATTTACTGATGTCACAGTCACCTCATGCAGCATTTCTGTCCCTGTCCTTGCTTTAGCTTTTGTTTCCTGTCTTGCGTGTTCTGTATTGTCTGTATTATGTATTATCAATGTACCCTGTTTGCACCGTGTGTTAGTGCCTCCATTTGAATTAACATTGAAGATGTTAATTAATAGACCACGTCTTTGTTTGGCTCCTGTCTCATTGTTAGCATAACAAATCAAAAGTGAGAAAGAAAATTTTCAACCAAACAGAGCACTCAAATCTTCAAAATTCCTCATGTTTATTTGTCGTCAATGTGCAAATATTTTCATTCCATTATATATCAGTATAATGCTAGATAATCAGTAAAATGCTAGATTTATAAATAATAAATCTGCGACAGATTTCTTTTTTTAAACATTCCAAATTCTGCCACAAATTCTCCAAAGAAATATACGGAACATCACTTAAAATTGGCCACAAGGATTATCTGCATGTTTACAATTATGACCATGTTGCAAGGCTGTAGGCAAAACCGTTTGCCTAAATGCTTAGTGATGGATCCCAATCTTTGTGAACCTCTTACGATCACACCGTGCTTCTTAGAGCTGGAGCCAGGCCTGCGTGAAATATGTTTAACGTCTTTGCGCTGTCTATAACGCTAGGACAGAGCCCACATTTCTGCCTCATCCGATGATTTAGTGTATTTGGACTGATATTTTGTCTGCATTGCCCTGTTCTGTGATTCACCTTCTCACAGCAAGTCAATGTGTAAAAATTGAGCCCTATAATTTGCTGTCTGAGTTGTTTCTCCCATCAGTGTTGCACATTTAGTCATGTGCACACTTCCCATTGAAGCGCCAGTGCCACCATGTGGTTGCCTATTCCTTAGCGTGATACACTCCACTTCACAGTGTCCTGCGAGCAACAATAGCTGAGTGCTGCAATCTGTTACCGAGAGCGAGATCTTGCCCGAGTAAGTGCGCAAATGCAATCGATATTCTTCCGCTGGGTAAAATGATACATCATGAGTTGACATCTTGTAAACAAGTTGGAGGGGTGGGGATGGGGGAGGGACCATAGAATTTATGGATCTGGTGAGTTGCCATAGAAACATGACTTATAAGCAAACCATTTGTAGTGATTAAATATGCATGATTTAATTAAAAGTAATGTTCAAAACTTAAACATGTTCAATTTCGCCAAGATTTGAATTGTTCTATTCAAATTCCCATTGAAGTGCAACGACTGCTGGAGCGCTCATATCACCAAAATGGGAGTGCTTCGAAAATAAACGGTTTCCAGTTTTATTTCTTTTAGCAAGTCAAAGTCTGAACTGGCTAATCAACTTGAGAGCAGATGAGGTGGGTAATGAAAGCGAAACTGAGAGCGTTTTAAGAATGAAGCCCCCACCCACACCAAACAATGACATCTGACGGCGCTACTAAAGTTGCTCTGGAAAAAATCTGATGCAAGTATTTTAGAAACACAAACTGTATTGACCATTGCAAGGAAAATGCACTATAATGCACAGATGCAATACAAAATGACCCAGCAGCCGTTATCTCTTTAGTATTTCATCATGACTGTGCATTAATGTGCAATACATGTCTGTTTGTGGGAATTTGTCTTATAAAGCAACACAAGCACGACTCGGAGAAAATGATTACAACCATCTTTTAATAGCACAAAGAGAGAAGAAGGAAAAAAGGTGGGGAGGGGATAGGTGCTAAAAACAGAGTCATGGTTTATGTGGGATGCTGAAGCATAAACCCAGCACTCTGTGGGACATCCATCCCTACTTAGAGCAAATGCCTCAAGATTCGACCGCCTAATTGAAAGGGCAGCTTTAAAAAGAGAGATTTAATACGACACATCAAAGCAAGGGCCATTTTTCACCAAAGGGCCTCAAGGCAGAGGCAGCCAAATTCGTTAGAGACCCACAGAGCTTAGTTTTGGAGGTGGTGGAAAGGGTACTAAATATATAACTGTCCCCTCTCCACTTTTTTTTTTTATTTACTTGGATCACTTCAGAAAATCCTAAAGAACTAGGATGGTGTACTCAACAAAGATGCCATCATATTCAATTGAACGTTTTAACTACTTCACTTTGCTTGGCTGCACTGCTTCTTTTTCATAGGCTCAGGCTGCTTGAGAATGACACCTTTACTTCCTTCTGGAAGGAGTTGGGGACTTCATTCCATAGCTAGGGGTGGGGGATTTAGCACTGGAGGATGGGGTTGTGGTCTTGCTTAAGGAGGAGGCAGGGGTGGGGCTAGCTGCCTTGGTGGTAGGGATCACAATTGGCAGAGTTGGGGGTATGATTTTCTTGGGTGCGGTTGTCGGCTTAATGTCAGGCATCTTGTCACCATGTTTGTAGACGCTGACGATGACGTCCACCGACTCCCCACCGTATCGGTTTTGCACGCACATTGTGAACTTGCCTGAATCATCCATGCTTACTCCCTTGATGGTGAGGCTAGCAAATTTGCCTGACTCCAGTGAGATCACATACTGGTCACCCGGCTCCACCTCTTGGTCATTCTTGAACCAGCTGACTTGTGGTTTGGGGTCACCGCACACTGTGCAGGTCAGGCTAAGGGTCTATTTGCAAAGTAGCACAAAAGGAGATGTAAATAACTGATAGGAATGTTCTTGTCAGATTTAAGTGTATAGAGAACTTGACTGCATCACTATGGACATTTCATTATATTATATTTTGCTAGACTGGTTTAAATAAAGCTGAAATAATTTTAATTTTAATAAATATAAAAATAATAAATTTGCACCTGGGCATCTGCTCTTGCCAGAAATCTTTGTTCATACATACAACCACAATTAGAATGAAGTTGGGACGTTGTGTAAAACAATCTTTTTAACCCATATTCAATTGAATACACTACAAAGACAATATATTTAATGTTCAAACAGATAAACATTATTGGTTATTGCAAATATTCACTCATTTTGAATTTGATTCCTGCAACAGTTCCAAAGATGTTAGGATAGGGGCATGTTTACCACTGTGTTACAGCAGTTGTTTACAGAGGTGAAGCTCACCCAATCCTTGCTTGTGAACGACTGAGCCTTTCAGGTCGGCTCCCTTTATACCCAGTCATGACACCTGTGGAATGTTCCAAATGGGATTCTTTTTTAAGTATTCCTTAATTTTTCCAGTCTTTTGTTGCCCCTGTTCCCCTGTCCAACTTCTTTGGAACGGCTTGCAGGCATTAAATTCCAAATGAGTGAATATTTGCAGAAAACAAAGTTTATCTGTTTGAACATTAAATATTTTGTCTTTGTAGTGCATTCAATTAAATATGGGTTGAAAAGGATTTGCAAATCATCATATTCTGTTTTTGATCATGTTTTATACAACATCCCAACTTTATTGGAATTTTGTTGTACACTGCTCAAAAGAAAATTGGAGGATATTTCAAAATGAATATGAAGCAATTTTTAAAAAAGCATTTGATGCTTTTTAATTAAACAAGAATTAAAAAAAAAGCAAATGACAAGTCAAAGTTCTATAATGCAAATGAGATGCAAAAACTACTTTCATTTAGTTGGTAAAAATGCACTAGATAAAAGGGGAAAAAGTGCTTTGAGTATCTGAACATTCCCTGTTTCTGAAAGTGCACACTGAAAGTGCAATTTGCCGGCCCTTGCAATGCCTCTGCCACACAATTTGCCTGAATGCTTGAAGAGCTTTAGGACGTCTTTAAACTGGTCAAACACAGACATTCATGGCAACAGTGCTTGGAACATCCCAAAGCTTGATTAGCACACTATGGAATTACTTTCAAGAGACTGGAACAGTATGAAAAAGACTAGGGCAGGGTCACTTATCTGCCACAACAGAAAGAGATAACAGCTACTTGACGTTATTGACAAGGTGCAGACGCAGGAATATGGGGACAGTTTCTTGCTGCCACTGGATGACGGATATGCACCCAGACCATACGAAATTGGCTCCATCGTGTTTGACTGCAATGGTATGCATTGTTATCTGCTGAACACTGTAGAACCCGTAGAAGGTGGGCTAATGGGCATCATCACTGGACCCTTGATGAGTGGTTAACTGTCCTCTTCTCTAATGAGTCATGGTTCAGGTTGATGCCTGACAATCCTTGTGTTCTGATCTGGCGTGAACGAGGAACACGGAAGAATTCAGAATCCACATTCCATGTGAGAAAGGGACTCACACACAGCCTCGCCTTTTAAAAACTGTCTACACATCTACTGCTAACGTAAAACTAACAGGATAAGATCAGTACTGCTCCTTAAATTGGGAGTACAGCGCTTACAGTGTCAAATGTTTACATTTATTTCAAAATGCACACAACTGCATCTTAATGCTCCCACTATTTAGGTAGCTAACTGCTTTTTTCCCCTCTCTGTATTTATTGTTAATTGTCTTGAAATGGTCTTGTGTATTTATTGTAAACAGTCTTGCATCATTGCACATACTACTGAACATGTGCTGTTATGTTGTATTGTGTAGTCTATTCTTTTATGTAGCACCTTGGTCCTGGAGTACTGTACACCGCTGTAAATGGTTGAAATGACAATAAAACCATATGACTTGATTTGACCCCCAATCCCACTTGATCTGAATCCCACTGAACATGTATGGGATGTACTGGGAAGATGTCTGGCAAACCGCCCAATGCTTTCCACAACAATTCCTGAGCTGGAAGTTGCCCTGGAGAAAGAGTGGCAGAGGATCCCATAAGCACTGCTGGACAATCTGATCCTGTCCATGCTCCATCACTGTCAGTGTGTTTTGGCAGTATTGGGTGACCATACACCCTACTGATTAGTCAATGTGCAGCACTTCTGTCCAGTTTGACGTTCTTTTGTTCCCCCTTATGAATATATCATTTGTTACTCAATCACAAGAATTTAATTTTCATCTCATTTGCGTAACAGTTTTCTTTGACTTTCATTTTCTTTTTCTGATGATCTTGCTTAATGAAATACACCCAAATTCTTTTCTAATCACTTTATATTCATTTTGAAATATCCCCTAATTTTTGTAACACAAAAAGGTGGGACTTATATTAAACTTGTGATAAATATTTTAGTTACATTTTAAAACAATGCCAAACACATTTTAAAAACAAAACTGAGAAATGCAACAGAAAATTCAGTATTATTTTTGAGTTACATTTTGACTTCATTGTCAGGATCTAGGAAAGTCACAGCTCAATAGAAAATATATTATAAATTAGATTTTTTAAGTCATTGCAAGGTCTCAATTAATGGCTTTAGTTTAAACTGAATAAAATATCCTGAAATTCCTCCATTGTATTTGAGCTGGACTTTTAACTACTTTTGTAGTATTGCCCATATACATCTACAATATTTCAACATTAATATTGAATACACAGCCATGTGTTGTGGGTTATTGCCCCCCTTCTCACATACTAAAACTAATGTCCTATTACAGCCTGTAGCAATATCTAACTTAGTATTATTAAAAGTATTATTCTTAAATATTTATAAATATCCATAGATGCTTACACTGGTATTAATTTTGACTGGCAGATTTGGAGCTTGAATGTGTAATATTTATATCTGTGTTTTGATGTTGTTTATAACATCTTATTTCCATTTAGTTAAAAATTAATTTGTTTAAATCGAGCTTGATCATGCACTGAACAGACCCAATTATTCGGGGATGGGTAAGGATGGTCAGACAAAGGATGACCTCAGTGCCTTGCCTCAGTAGCATAGGTTGGTAATTTGGGATCATTCCCACCGTAGAAATCTGCCACCTAACTAGTGAAAAGTGGTCGGCTATGACGATCTGTACAGAGGCATCTCTGAGTAAAGACATTGTGCACGTGGTGAATAATGTCAAAATAATAAGGAACTTGGCATAACCAATTTGGGAATTAAACAGGTTGGAGCAGTGGTTGTGGAGTTGGTGGTGGATGTTATTTATGTTTATGTGTGAAAACATGAGAATGGACAGTGAATAAATCATCTGCCCACTTTTCCCAAAGGTGAAGCATTATGGCGGTGTTTTACCATTACAAACATAATTGAAAATGACTTGCTGTTGCATTGTCTGGCAGATTGCTACAACGTGTAGAAGAAATTCCTTGCAAAAAAGGTTGCTCGTTTTGACTCATAATAGTCTAGTGCTGAAAATAATGCACTTGCTCTGGCAAGCCTCTCATTAAAAAAAAAGCCTCTCTCTCACTCTTTAAGCTAGGTCTCATTAGAGCACTTTTCAATGCAAGAGCCTTGCAAATGTCCCATGTGGCACCTCTTTGCCTTTTAATAGGTCCTAAGAGCCATAGTCCTACTACATCACTACATTTAAAAGAAGGGGTGCTAGACTTTTATCTGCTGAGGTGGATCACAATCTAGCATGTGTTCTAATGAACAGCTGACGTTCCCTGCAGCTTCTTGAGCAGTGGCTTACAAGGCCGAAGACAATGAAATGAGTATCCATCCCTCCAGCAAGCTTTATACTAAAGAGAGATGATGATCCTTGGCCACACACAACCGAGGACATTCAGGATTGCTACAAACTGCCCTGTGGCACCTCAGATCACTAATGCAGGAGCA
>JAUZSU010188951.1:0-12169 GCA_034780255.1 Parotocinclus maculicauda
TTTTTTTTTTTTTGATTTTTTTTTTTTTGATTGTTCACGTTGATAGTTTAGTTAATGATTTGTAGTGATCTGTCTATCTATCTATCTATCTATCTGTCTATCTATCTGTCTGTCTGTCTATTTATCTATCTATCTATCTATCTATCCATCTATCTGTCTGTCTGTCTGTCTATCTATATGTCTATCTGTCTGTCTGTCTGTCTGTCTGTCTATCTATCTGTCTCTGTCTGTCTGTCTGTCTGTCTGTCTATCTATCTATCTGTCTGTCTATCTATCTTTCTATCCATCTATCTGTCTGTCTGTTGCTAGCTAAGGTTCATGTGGATATTATTCTGAGACATACCACCTACTGTACCTACACATTGTTCCAGACCAAGTTTACCCTTACATGTCCTGCCACAAAATTGGTCTGCAATGGTTCGAAGAGCATGATAAATAGTGATAATAATAATTATAGATTTTGCCTCCAAAATACACAGGTCTCAGTCTGACAGAGCATATGTAGGGTGTGCTGGACAAACAAGTCTGACTCATGGTGGCCCCACTTCACAACTTGTATAATAGTGTAATAGTGGCTCAGATGTTAAAATAAGAGTACTGACCAAAAGGGTGAGAGGTTCTTCCCAAGAAGTTTGACATGTTTAGTTGTATATGAGTGTGCATGTGAAGTAACTACTCTGCTGTAAAATTCTAGTACTACATGATTTGAAGGTATGTAATTTTTTAGGGTGCATGCAGGGGCGTGGGCATGAATGTTGACTGTGCTGTCTTTCGGAAACTCTGCATTATGTATTGCCATGAAAGAAGGCCTCAGAAGATTGTCATATCCACCACTAAAGTCCAACCAGCTCGTTTCTCACCCCTTCTCACATCAATACTCTCACCTCCTCTCAAATTCCCTCTTTTTCCTCTCCAGCCAAGGTGGGATGGTTACGCTTCAATTTTCATAGCCAACAGAGCCCTCTATAGGCCAGAGTGTGTACTGCTGCGCTCACAGAAGATAAAAATCTTAGGGGGATGTCCTTTAGTGTTTTTACTCTTATACTTTGAGTTTAGCAAGAATGTAGAGCTGAGCTGTAGCTACTTATGAATTAATTAGGAGTGCTGACTCCCTGGTTATTCATCTCGATAAATAACATATACATGTGTGCTTCATGTATAGGGTAAGGAACATTTAGTTGAGGAATATGATCCAAGCAGCTTAATTATCTGTGAGTAACTATTTGCGCAACATTATTTCAACATTTAATTCAAGCAGAATTCGAAAACACGCAAAGGTTAAATTAAACTGATACATCATGTAAATAAATGTTCATTTTTAATTCACTATGAATGTTCCCTACAGTCTCCCATGGCTATGCTATATTTCAAGCAACCCATCACTGAGTGAGAAAGGCGTGGTATGTGGCAGTCTGTGTTCTTGGATCTAATACCTGGCCATATGGCAAATCAGCCTTCAGAAGGGGAGAGGTGACCAAGATGTGATAGTACTGTGAATTGCTCAGTGCTTCCCATGCTTTCTCAAATCACTTTTTAGAGATACACGGATAATCTATATTTCTGCTCTATCTAGTCGGCCTGATCAGTCCTGTTTGTTTATGTTTGATTAGGAGAACAGTCTTCAAGTACTGTGCTGGACATCACAAACTAAAAGCGAGTGATGCTGTTAAACATCTCTGTGGGTTGTGTGGGGGTTGGAGGTGTTTACACTAAAGATTAACCAATTTGAACACACTGTCACATCATACAGTCACATAAGAATCACTGGCAACAAAAGATTGGGAAAGTTGAGGACTGCTAAAAAAACACCTGTTTGGAACATTTTACAGGTAAGTGTCATGATTTGGTATAAAGAGGCATTCCCGAAAGGCTCAGTTATTTACAAGCAAGGATGGGACGAGGTTCACAACTGCATGAGCAAAAAGTTACAAAAAACAGTTGGGAACAACATTTTTCATCAGGGCAATTGCAAGAAATTTAGGCATTTCATAATCTGCAGTCCTCTGCAATAAGCGGCAAGTCCGAAAGCCAACATTGCAGTAAACTGCATTAAAAACCGACATCATTCTGTAACAGATATTATCACATGGGCTCATGAACACTTCAGAAAACCATTGTCAGTAACCATTGTAAGTACACAGTTTATCACTGCCTCTACAAGTACAAGTTAAAACTCTACCATGCAAAGCAAAAGCCATATATCAACAACAGCCAGAAATGCCACCAACTTTTTTGGGCCTGAGCTCATCTGAGATGGACTGACACAAAATGGAAAAGTGTCTTGTAGTCTGATGAACCAACATTTCAAACTGTTTTTGGAAATCATGTACGTTGTGCAATCCAGGGAAATTACAAAAAGGACTGTCTGGATTGTTATCAGGGCAAAGTTCAAATGCCAGCATCTCTGATGGTATGGGGGTGTGTTAGTGCCCATGGCATCGGTAACTTACACATCTGTGAAGGCACCATTAATGCTGAAATGTACAGGAGACATCCCTGCTTATTACAGCAAGAATCTGCCAAGCCACATTCTGCATGTATTACAACATCCTGGCCTCGTGGTAAAAGAGTGTGGGTACTAGACTGGCCTGCCTGCAGTCCAGACCTGTCTTCCATTAAAAATGTGTGGCGCATTATGAAGTGCAAAATAAGACAACGGAGACCCCGGACTGTTGAGCAACTTGTTGTACATCAATCAAAAATGGGAAATAGTTCCACCTACAAAGCCTCAACAATTAGTTTCCTCAGTTCCCAAACGCTTATTGAGTGTTAAAAGGAAAGGTCATGTAACGGTGGAAAACACGCCCCTGTCCCAACTTCTTTGGAACGTGTTGCAGACATCAAATTCAAAATGAGGAATGTTTGCAAAAAAACAAGAAAGTTTATCGGTTTCAACATTAATCTTGTCTTTGTAGTTTATTCAATTGAACTGATTAAATGTATTCAGTTTTTATTTATGTTTTGCACAACGTCCTAACTTAATTGGAATTGGGGTTGTAGTCTCTGTCTGCTTTGATTTCCTCTCTTCTGCCTTTTGTAATTTACTGTAATGATCTCAGTTAAACTGATACAAGCATTTCAAAACTCAAACACATCAGCAATGCAAATGAGAGGAATATTTAATGTTTAATGCTTTCATGAAAATCCACACAGTACAAATCAGGCTGATTTCCTATAAAGTGTAGGAAGGAAAATATGTTCACTGCAAAAATGAATAGGGTGCTAACTCTTGATGTTTCACGATGAACATTGCACAAAGGTGTCATGTGCTATTCTTCACCCCTCCCTCGCCCTGTCTCTCTGTTGCATCTATTCTTGTCTCCTGTGAAAACTATATCCCCACTCTCTCATTTCCACAAATCTTTGAACACCACCTTATTTTTCTCTCATCTCAGCTCATCACAGTTCTATTCATTTATTGCCCTTTCCCTATATTTTCCCATCATTGTTTTTTTATTCTCACAACTGTTCTCCCCATAGTCTTGTGTATAGTGCAAAATGTTCTCCCATATGAATGTACTCAGGGACATGTTCTCTTAAGGCAAGATAAAATGCTCAGTGACTTCAGCAAGGCTTCTCCCAGCACATGCTGGAACAAATTGCTGTTTCTAATAATAAATAACAAGCAAAATTCTCTCCTGATTGTCTTGCTGTGCTTGAGGTCACATTGATTCCTTTTCTAAAATTATCCAAACGATGGTTTAAAGCTTGCTCTGACCATGCTTAATGTGAAATAAGATGCTCTGCTGGGTACCTAAAATGCACATGCTTTCTCTGTCTCTGTTTCTCTCTCTCAGTCTATGTTGCTTCCCCCTCTCTGTTTCTAATGAGAATAAAATGACACATTGAACACTAATAAGGAACATACAACACAGGTTTAAGATTGGTTCTTCATTTTCATTATTGATGTAGCATTATGACAGTAATGAACATTTGGAAAGAATATTTTTGTAATCTCAGTCATTAGATTGTCTCCTGGTTCAATTATTAAAGTGCATCTAATTTAGAAACTTGGAAGGTATCGATTTCTTTTTGCTTTCTTCCATAATCCATTATCATATTTATTTTTTGTACATTTTTTTGTCACAGAAAAAGACATAGCTGTATTCTTGGCCATACTGTAGTGACTAGAACTCACAAATATAATGGATGAAAGATATAAACTCAATGTTAGTGGATACATATTGTGGTTTAAAGCTTTTTTCTGCAGCTAGTATGCAAAAATATAAAATGGCAAAGATTTTACACAGACCTACACACATGTAGCTGTCAAATCACAAGTTTCTGAGTATCATATGTTGTAGGGATTTGTTTCAAAACTGCATTATTGGTACACCAGTAACATTTTGTCTGATGTTCTGGAATTCTGAGCTGATCACACATTAAACACATTTGACTGTGAGTTCTTGAACACACTCTTAACAATGGGGCAGAGATACACAGATACACAGTTCACAATGCATGCCCACACATACAGTTTTGCATAATTGAGCAATGAAATAAATTGTTAACCTTTAAGGTTACACTCAGCCACATTATGATATCAGGTATGTAATGGCTTTGGCAGGTTACTTTCAACCATTAATTAATTAACTGACTTTCAGTCAGTACCTATTCTAAAGTCTGTTTCTGTTACACTTTTATAACAAGTAATGCCTTTATGTACTTTCTGCTTGTTGAAGCATTAACATGTAAATGGAGCAGGCTGCATACATAGATTCACAGGCTATACACTGGTTGGTAGTTAACTATAATAGGAGATCTGGGTTCTTCCATATAACAGATATTTCCCATTTCCTCCATTTTCTACATATACATTTTTCCTAAAAATGTCAGTCAAGAAGATATAGTATACATACATTCAGTCTTGTTCATATAAGTACAATGCCTGAAAAGTGGTGAATGTTTTGCATCTTTTCCAACCCTCTGTGATAATGTTATCATAAATGCCTACAAGACAGTCGATGCTCCAAAAATAAATGGGTAGTTTGTTTGTTTCACCAAACAAAATGTAATAAGGTGCATTTGCAAACAATATGTTGATGGTGGCTTGCAATCCTCCATTCAAAAGTGCTTGATATGCAGCAACAAAACTAATATTCACAGAGATACCATTTTCTAAAATAACAGCAAGAGAATAAAAGATTTGAAGTGTGCAAATGCTAGGTTTATATATTATTATATTATGCAATATGTTCTGTCTGTCCATGCATAGAAGAAAGCTCCCTGTCTGCTTGGATTAAGGTAAATAATACATGTAACCTTTGCGGTAGGCACTGGCTATGTACACCAGTTTTAGTGAATCTGGTTTTGAGCTTTCACCTCTAGTTAAGTGGACATGAATTTGTCCAGCAATGCATTTCTTACCTAAGCTAAACATATGGCTGACAGCTACAGACTGTGATGGCTTCACCTACATGTATTGCAGCAGCATCAGCAAAAAAAACCTTCAGATCCATGGAGACATAAGTAACAAAATTGCTTAAAAAAAGTGTCACCTCCACGCGTGAAAAAACCTGATAAAAAGTTTTGACCATTCATAATGCATTAAGATATTCTTCATAACAGCACTAGATGTTATTCTAGCAATCTCAAAAGGAAGCACAATAGCTATTACCCTCAGGGCAAATGCTCATGTTACCCCAATATGGCTG
Source organism: Parotocinclus maculicauda (assembly GCA_034780255.1). Classification (NCBI taxonomy): domain Eukaryota; kingdom Metazoa; phylum Chordata; class Actinopteri; order Siluriformes; family Loricariidae; genus Parotocinclus; species Parotocinclus maculicauda. Next base: position 5,655 of record JAUZSU010188951.1, read on the forward strand.
TACATACTGATTCAGGAAGTTCTAAAGCTCATTTGTACCATGAGCCAATCAATATACTTAATATCGAACTAACTCTAGTGCTATATGTTGTTTCTTAATCTTGCCCTAACCAGATTGCAAATGACATGTATGCTTCACTACAGATGCAGTGTAAAGGTCAAGTTATGCTAGAAGGACCGACACGGTGCTCTTCCATCTACTGCAGCATAAAGCAATAATTTACTACATAAAACAGTCATACATGGTGTCTCTATATGTCAGTTTGTTCATGTCTTTGGCAATCAAAGACAAATGAGAAAAAAAATCTTGTGTGCACATAATTAAGGGAGAGAGGGATCATTTTAGTAACAATGGATTTGTTTTGTTAAACAGCTCATTCAACAGGAGAATATTGACACTAATGACCTTTTTCCTGTGCAAGGCAGGAAACAGGAGGTGAAGTCTGTAATAGAATCTAGTAAGCACCACCAAGAATGTCCTCACAAGTGGTATGGTTGTCAACATTTTAGGTACCATATTCTCCAATCCATGATGCAGAAAGAGTGCAAACGTTTATATTAATGCTACTGTATTTGAATGATTGTATATGGTAAGTCAAAGCTGCACTAACTACATATGGTGGATCACAAGAGGTTATAAGAGGTTTTCATGTGGCATGAAATGGCTGAATATTACTGTATATTACTCCATTCCAATGCACTGTTTGGTTGAATGTTCTGGCAGGTTCTGCAAGTATATGTCTTCTAACATGGAATCAGCAAATGGATGGTATTATCAGGTGAAAGTGTAATCTAGACTATGCCCATTACAAATACTGTACACATTTATTCGAACTGCATCTTATTAAATGCATTGTTCTAAACAAAAATGGTACCGAAACATTCAGCTGGTCTTCAAAGCTTTGAAACAAGACTCATTCATAAGAGTACATATGCTTGCGTGGTCCAAACATATGTAAGATACCTTGAAAAAAAGGCAGACATACATTCTGTGACATTAAACTATGATAACAGTTTCTTAATGCTAAATATGTTCAGAAATATTTTTGTAATACAGCTATTATGAGAAGCAGCAGCAGCAGCAATTTCTGTTGTCCTTATACCCCGTTATTATTATTACACACCCCATGAGGTCTAGTGTTCCTTTCAGCAGCAGAAGCACACAGTTAACATTTTCTTTGGAGAAGCATGGGGATACTTATACTTATGTGATGATACATGGTACAAAGTTGCTTTTCGGAGGCACAGTGTTTATAACATTTTGTGAGGATATTGATTCATTGCTCATCTGGTTTCAAATGAGTAGCTCCTATAATGTTTGGCTTTTGTAATGTTTGGATGTTTGGTTTTTAAAGATGAGCCACACAGACAAAAGCTAACAGCATGCAGACTCAGATTAGTGTTTGGCTATGGAGGACATTTTGCACAGAAGTCTGGAATGTTTGTTAATATACTGCTCACAAAAATTAGATAATTAAATATTCCCGATTTTTTGTTAACAGTGAAGTACATTTTCTATTTGCAGCAGAGATGCCTAATTCACTGGCTTCTGCCTCTCATTTTCCCATGACATAATCCTAGTGGATTATACATCAGTCAGCATCTTTTTGATATTGACATAGTTTGTATTGGTCAGAGTGCAATTGCCTTTTTTGAGATCCTCTTCATGAAAGTCCTCGTTGCTGTTGTTCACTCCTTCTTGAATCTCCATGTAGTCAGATTTGCTCATAGTGGACCCACTTTGACTTCTTTTCAGTTTTTCCTGGGAATCAGCCTTGGGGATATTAACCTGAAGATACTGGGCCTGCTCTTCACCCTCTGTCTCACGGTGGTAAAAGTAATTGAAATTTGAGACAATTACAGGCACAGGCAGGGCAATGGTCAGCACACCAGCAATGGCACAGAGTGAACCAACAATCTTGCCTCCAATGGTAGTTGGTACCATATCTCCATAACCAACAGTTGTCATAGAAACTACAGCCCACCAGAAGGCATCAGGGATGCTGTAGAACTGGGACTGGGGCTCATCTGCCTCAGCAAAATATACAGCACTGGAGAAGAGGATGACTCCAATAAAAAGAAAGAAGATAAGCAAGCCCAGTTCCCTCATACTGGCCTTTAGAGTCTGTCCCAGAATCTGAAGGCCCTTTGAGTGACGCGATAATTTGAAGATCCTAAATACACGTACTAGCCTGATGACTCGCAATATGGCTAAAGACATGGCTTGTTGCCCTTGTTGACCATCCTCTGCTTTTTCTGCCAGTTCTGTTCCCAATGTAATAAAGTATGGGATAATCGCCACAACATCAATCATATTCATCATGTTCACAAAGAAGCTGGCTTTACTCGGGCAGGCAAAGAACCGAACCAGAAATTCAAAGGAGAACCAGATTATGCAGAGTGTCTCCAAGATGAAGAAAGAGTTAGTGAAGGAAGTGGATGTGTAGTTGGTGGTGGAGTTGTATTTGTGGTCCTCCTCATCACTCCGAAATACAGGAAGAGTCTCTAGACAAAAACTGACTATAGAAATAAGTATTACCATGACAGATATAATGGCTATAATCCTTGCTGGTCCTGAACTTTCTGGATATTCAAAGAGCAGCCAAACCTGCTTCTGAAACTCATTATCAGGCAAAGGTCTCTCCTCTTCTTTGATGAAACCTTCATCTTCCCTGAACATCTCAATGGCTTCCTCTCCAAGCTCATAAAACCGAATTTCTTCCGAAAATATATCCAGAGTCACATTTACTGGCCGTCGTAACCTTCCTCCAGACTGATAGTAGTAGAGTATGGCATCAAAACTTGGCCGGTTTCTATCAAAGAAATACTCATTCCTTAAAGGGTCAAAGTATCGAATCCGCTTTTTTGGATCACCAAGCAAAGTCTCTGGAAACTGCGAGAGGGTTTTAAGCTGGGTCTCAAAGCGCAGACCTGAAATGTTAATAATGACTCTTTCACAGCATTCCTGCTCTGCCTCAGTTTCATAATCTTGAGGGTGACCTGGGTGTGCTGCTGCCTCATCTGAGGAATCAGCTGTGGCCACCGTCATTATACAGGATGGTGAGGCCTGCACTTTTTACCTGAGCCAGGCACCACGTCGTGGGAAAAATGAAGGAAGGGAGCTTCAGGGGTTAGGGAATTCTGAGTTGAGAGTTGAGGGCCACCGTGTATTACTAATAGATTCACTGAAAAACAGCAAACAAAGAGAGACAATAAACATATAAACTTTACTTTGAAAAGACAAATAATTCAGATGTATGCTTGACCTTGATTTGATCACACTTGAGGCAAAAGGACTCGCAGAACAAATATTTATATTATAGCAAATATCTCCTTTCAGCTTCAAACTAAAAAAATATTTAGTTATATTACTGAAATACATATAGACCTATCTGATGTTCACAACAGCTTTTTCCTTTATGCAATTATGTAAAACTCATGACACACTTACCAAACAAGTGTTTTAAAGCTTTCAAATCCCACAACAGACAGAATTTACAGCTGCCTAAATCCCCTGGAGTGGTGGAAGGCAAGACTTGGCTTATGCAAATGAATTTATCCCACACCATTAATCATGTGAAGGAGCTAGTCTATTAAATGAGCAATGTCTCAGTGGTACTGGATCATATACATCTGTCAGATTGCCATTATGCAGATCACCACATAACCCCTTACCCATTTCCCATTTGTCCGCCTTCTTCATAAATGACTCCAATTTAATAAGTATACAGCAAACAGTTTTTAAGGATGCTTATCCCAAATGGTGCCAGTGGGCTCTAAAATATTTAAAAGCACAGAAGATGAAATATTAAACTGCAGAAAAATATATTTGAGTCATATGACTTTAACCTCATTTGCACTTGCAGAAATGTAGGCAGTGCTTTTGTAGTTCAAAATAATACAGTTTGATTATGTGAACGTTTCTTTAATAGATTTTGCAGGAAAAGCACATGTACAAAAATATCGTCCGGCTGAGGCAATGATAATGATGTCACAAGTTAGAGCTAGAGTAGAACAATTTAGGACCCTAAATGACCTTAGGCTGGTGCCACAGCAAACCGAGGAGCCCTGTAACAGCTTAAATGCTTACGTTGTTAGCCTAGTGGTGGAAAGCTACTTTTAAAATCTTATTTAAGCATATAGGTTTTCTTCGTAATACTGTAGGTATGGCACTGTGCTATACGGAACCCGGTAGACATTAATTAGGATCACAATAAGGTTTTCTGTACCTTAGTGAATAAACTTGTGCCGCAGAAAGCCTGGATCTCGTCAGTGACCACGAGCTCCTGCGGCGAGGCGAGCACCGGGGATGGAGATGCCAGTGACTTGTCCAAATGTCAGAAACGCCGGTTAGACTTCTCCAGGATAGAGAGGGAACAGGATAAAAAATAAAGCGCAACCGGGCGTGTGCTCGCCTCCTGTCGGAGCCTTTTGATCCTTACGACTGGTTGTCTGAAGCGAAGGACCGGAGAGCAGGGAAAACAGGCAAATAAGGCACAGGTAGTATCCAAGGGAACGACTCGGGCGCGCAACAGTCTCAGGAGCGCATCCACCTCAGAGTCGTGAAAACCTGCAACAGCAGAGCAGCATGGTTAAGCATCAGCCTCCTGCACTGAGTGCCTTCTGGTGTCAAGAAAACACTGAGCCGACGGAGAAATGGAAAAATGCATGGAAAAATGATGTAACCGGTACATGATAGGATACAGGACGTGTCTCATAGGGCTCGGGTTAACTTTACAGATGTCAGAGCCAAGGCACTGGATTGTCTTCAAGTCTACACTCGGCCAGAAAACGCAAAGAGTCAACAGTTAATCAGCATCCGTCTGCTTCCTACCTATGTGTTTTCCTAGCAGCTGCAGGTAACACGCACTGGTTTACTAAAGGAGATCTATTTATTAGCCTTTGTCCCAATATGATGGCTCGATCTTATCGAAAGTAGCTATTAGGCAGTTAGTTAATGTGTTCAATTGAGTCTGCAGAGGAGCGATGCTGTGCATACCAAAGAGACCGCACTGTACCACTCCTCACTTTTCCGCAGAGTGGCCGCGTTTAAAGGGAACGCACTTTAAGCTTAAGGTTACAGCCACTATTCCAAACCTAACCACAGTTTAAAATTCGACCATTTACCGGACTAATGTTGCATATTTAAACTATCATGCATTAATGAACTACCATTAGCAGATGAAACTATAGTCAGATGCCAATCAAATGGGCGAGAACCATGAGTGGTTGGGTACCCTGTTGTACTTAAAGAACAGGTATCAGAGTTTGAGGTATCAACAAGTTTATGGAAGCATCATGGCACAAACAAAGGAGCTTTCTGAGGACCTCAGAAAAAGAGATGTTGATGATAAACAGGTTGGATAATATACATTCAAATTGTGTACAAACTGTAGAATTTCAAGACATTGTTGAAGATCACTTCAAGAGGAACCTATATGATCTTTAAGGAACTCTAATGTCTCTCTCACACTGATTAACATTAAGGTTTATGAGTCCTGTTAGGAAAACACTGAGCAACTACGGTATGCATGGCAGGGTTCAAGGGGAAAGCAACTACTCCGCAAAAAGAACATGGGTGGCACATGGACAATACAGAAGACTAGTGGGAAAACATTTAATGGATAAATGAGTTTAAAATAGAGCCATTACCTTTGAATGAAAAGTTATATATGCATAAAGAAAACTACTGTAAATAGAAATGAAATTGAAGGCATTCGTGTATGTGAACTATTAACATCCCAGAGCTGCAGCTGTAACGTAGTTTGCCAATATCGGACAATTTTCCTCAATAAATAGTTGATGAAGTATTATGTTTGTCACACTTATGTTTGTCACACTGTTGTAGTCTCTTTTTTCTCTGTCTTTAGAACTTATATTATGTTTTTGGTCATAATGCAAAAATATCAAAAAGGTTCTAAAGGATTCAAAAGCACCACTATGCATGTATGCTGATGACCAGAATGAGTGTAATTGAAATATTCGATCATTACTATGATTGAAATCTCTTGTATTTGAAACAAAAATATAAACCAACTAGATTCTGTTTGAACAAGAAGACACCACATTGCCTAATAAGACAACAGAGACTAGTGAGAAGACAGTTTATGTGTTAAAATATGCTGTGGTACAGTAATGAGCAAAGTCTTTCAATGTCAGAAATCAATAAACTTTTAAAAGTTTCCTGTAGTGCTCTGTATACATTTTTGACAGTGATTATAACATCATCTTAGACTCAGACTAAAACTACTGCTGCAGTCCTTGTAGTGAAGTAAGAAAAAAATTAAGTTTAAGGAGTTTTTAAAAATTATTTAAAAATGTTGTAGCCACTTTTATGCAGTTGATACAGTTCGGCACCTGGGACATTAGCCTACCAGTAAAAACATTAGTACTATAACAACTCTTCACAGCAACCTAAACATATTTACATTTATGGAATTTTAGCAGACACCCTTATCCAGAGCGACTTACAACTGATATATTCTTACAATTCAAGCAATGGTGGATTAAGGGCCT
>JAUZSU010188961.1:0-12169 GCA_034780255.1 Parotocinclus maculicauda
TTTTTTTCCATATTCACTTTAATTTAATTGTAGATTAAATACATTTTATTTTTAAATAAAAAATTATTTTTATTTCTTTCTCCTTCCTTGTATTGATTCAACATAGTCCTCAAGAAATAAAAAAAAAAAAAGATTTTTTTTTCCCCTCCCTCCTCAGTAGATTCCCAAGTAGGGACATCCAAGAAACAAGCAATTAAAAAAGTCTGGCCTAATGGAAAATTATCTGCTGTTCTTTGTGTGCTAAAGGCACAGAAGCTGCTGTATTGACATTCATTCCAGTGGTACCACTTCTCAAGTACCGCCTTGCTTGAGAGTCGCCAATCTTATGATTGGTGGTGTTCATGCTGTCCGAGGACCAAAATATCAAAAAGTGTCAAAAGTTATGTAGACAGTCTTGAGTGAGGGCAGCAGCTTGCCTGCTTTGTATGAAATACAGGAGTTTACAAGTTTAATGAATAATAGATTAAAATAATCATTACACTCATATTAGTTAAGTTGCTTCAAATGAAACAAGTAAGCATTCTGGCTTCAGCTCCATGTTTAAAAGCTGAACTTCGGCAGAGATTATAGTGTCATAAATGTTGCTTTTTTTTTGGGTTAGAGTTACAGTTGAATTTGGATGCGTTTCTTGTAAATACTATATACGACTTGACAACTTTTTAGACGGGTGGACAGCCCACCTCCCTGATAGTGGCTACGAACCTAAGACAGGAATATGCAGTTTCTGTGTTAACACTAAATTACTAATTAATCCCATGTGTTGATGCCGGAAAACACTTATTGTGAAGCAGTGCTATCTCACTCGATAAAGGTCCTGTGCTAATAGCCAGAAGGTTCTGAATCCCAAGACTGAACTACTGTGAGCCCTAAATTAAAGTTCTTCATCCTAAGCTGCTCAAGACCATGTAGCATAACGTATCCAATGCACTCAATTTTAAGTTATTGCTTTCTGAGAAATTACTCATGAATAAAGTTAAAATAAGCTGTGAGGGAGCTGAGTAGAGATTTTTAGGTAATTGATTTTATTTGTTTTGAAGTGTAAAAGTTGTTCAGAATTAAGTATTAAAAATGAAAAAGCAGTTGGATCTTTAGTTAATACAAAAAGTCGACAGAATTTTATAGATGGCTACATGTCACATTAGTTATGTGCTTTTATGTTTTTTAAGTGATTCTACATTAAAATTAACAGGCTACATTTATGGACTTTTTTGTGTTTCCATTGGTAATTTAAACTAAGAAGGGCAATGCAGGATGTACTCGTCCTTTGCCAGTGGTGAAGCATGTAGCGGGGTAGCACAACCACTGTTCAATTTTTTCCTCTTTTCTAACCATTTGGTTGTAATCACTGTTTGTATGTGTGCTTGTATTTGGCATTGCCATTTGGATAGTTCATCTAGTTCATTTATACTTACCCCCAAAATACTTGATGCAGGTTGACTGTGAATTTGTATGCATTTGTATGTTTGCATGTTTTCCCTTCCAAAATAACCCACTGAAGTTGCATTGTGTGGTTAAGCACAGCATTTTGCTTTTATTAATTGCTTGTATTTAAAAGACCAGTTTCGGATAAATCTGTACATCAATTATCTGCAGTACAAACATTTCTGGCAAAAATCCCTGATAAACAAAACTAAGCCTCACAGTGATGTTGTAGAGGGCGTAATTACACATTCTTGCCCCGATCAGCTCATTAAATCGTCTAAATGCTCCCCATGACGCTTTGTATGAATTTCCCCTTGGCTCGGCGTGTTCATCACGCGTTATGTCACGCTGGCAAAATCATGCTTGTTTAGTAAACACACAAATAGGCAATGCTGCTGCCATGGAAACAGGCAGACACTCAGTAACAAGGAGCATCATGTTAAGTAGATTAAGCATCGCTGGCCTACTAGCAGCTCACTGTGTCAGGAAGGAGTGACTCATATAGTCTCATATCTAGTTTCTCACATTGGCTACGAAATTACAGAGGTCCCAACCATGTCATTGGAAAGCACTTGTCTTGCAGAGATCATGTCTGATAATATTCAAATAGTTTTTGAAAAGGTGTTTCCTTGGATTTGGAAGTAAATGTAACTCTTAAACTGTTAACTTCAAGAATTACTGCATTCAGTAATATACATTGATATTTCAGTTGTCACAGCACTAAATTTACAGCTGTCTATTAAAACAGATATTAAAAACATTTCATGTTGTGCCAGTAAGAAGTGCTTCAAAAAATAAAGTGTAAGAGTTTGTATTCACGCACTTAATAATCAGATCATATTTGGATTTATGCAGTTATCTGATTATTTAAGTGGTCATGTATACAACATCCTCAGATCTAGAAATGAGATTAAGAAATCTAATCAAATCCAATATTACCCACAGTAATTGGAGTACTTATATCATGTATAACAGGTAGCCGATTTCAGACAGATTTGACAGTATGTGCATGTGTGTAGCGCAGCAAGGGGAAAGAATCGTCATATTCTTTGAGGTGTTGCTTAAATTGACCAGGTGTGGAATTCTCCCAAGGGATCTGGCAGCCAAGTAAATTCAGCATCCCCTTAAATGTCCGGCAAACTATTTACAGAGTGTATCCCCTAATTTTTGTGAGGGTTGTATACTGAGGAAAATGAGGATTTTTGGTTATTTAACATTAAGTATTTAAGTTTTATTTCTCATCTTTCTATGAGATTGTTGAGTGGTCGCAAAGTAGAAATTTGATTATCGCCTGGGTCATGTAAACCTGGAGGTTTTCCATTATCTGATTACCCAAGTGCCTGCATGTTCCTTAATTGGATTACTCACAAAATCTGATTTTCTGCAGTTATTGGTTTGTTAAGTGGAATTGTCAGGGGCCTTCTGTTGTGTAGGATGTACTTGTTCCTGAACACCCAGTTACGCATTGCCATTATACAAAACAATCAGCCATAGCATTAAAGCCACCTGCCTAATATTGTGTAGACCCCCCATATGCTGACCTCTGCAGATCCTGGAAGTTCTGTGAGTTGCGTGTTGAAGCCTCCATGGATTGTTTTATTTTATTTTATTTTTTGTTGTCGTCCAGCTCATCCCAGGGATGTGATTAGATTGAGATCTAGTGGAATTTCCCCAGGTTATTTTTATGGATAGAATTTAGACATTACAGGTTCAGATATTTGCAAAACCCCTGTCATGCAATCAGATTTGTCCAGAACTGGTCAGGATCAGAATTAGCATTTGTTTTAAGTCATGCGTTCATGTCTCTGTTATTTCTGATTGCCATATGCCTGCTCATATTTTTCTGTTTTCTGTATGTTATGTATTTATTTGCTTGTACATTTTTGTCACCCTCCATTCCATTCATCCTCCACCACTCCTTCCCTCCCCTCTCTCCTGGTCTCCACCCTTGCGGCTCCCCCTCAGGTTGGATGGAGCAGTCGTAGTGCTGTAAGCTCCCTGTCCTGGTCTCCAGAGCATTCAGAGGCCTTGGATGGCTCTAAGAACCGGCAGCAGCAGGGCGAGCTCGTCTGGATGGTCAGACTGGTAAATGAAGGGCTGTGGCAGGGGGTGGGGTTTGGTTAATACAGCTGCAAGGCAGTGCACTGATATGGAAGCAATTTATTTCATTTATATTTAATGAATATTTACTGTATGAAGCATGAAGCACTGATAATTTGTTTTATTTTAAAAAAGCTACCAATGATATGCACCTTGTGTTTGTGTGTATGTGCATTTCACAATGACTCATCTGACCACTAATAACATTTTCTGCTGTTTTTGGGTGGTTTACTTTGTCTAGGATTATGGGTCATGACATAAAGGTGACACTAATTATTTTAGAATAATTTATTTTCACAATAGTTTTGGTAATTGAGTCTGGCTACATTAGAGTAAATTGATTCTTATTAAGTTGATAGTAACGTTAAATCCATGGATACAATGTGCAATTTTGCTTGGTATATGGGGGAACATATAAATACATTTGATTTGGTAAGTAGCTTAAATGGTTAGTTAGAGAATGAGATATGGTCAGTTCCCTCACAATGAAGATGCTGTTGGCATTTATGCAATGGCTGTGTTTGCCTGTAGCTTAATAATAATCTAATCAGAATAATATCTCAGGTGGAATAAATCAGTGATCATGTATACATCTCAGTCGGAATAGAGTATTCATATTGAGGACAGCCGGAACTGAATTTCTATTCAATTGAACAAGTAAATAAGCTGTTACATAGAAGAGTAATAGCCATATATATTTCTGTGACCAAAAACTTTTGCAGCTGAACAGTGTGGGTGGGTTATGTGCAATTGCATCACAATACATACTTGAAGCAAGTATTAAATACTTAGTATAGTAGTAAGTACTAAACAGCGTTCCACCGTTACGTGTAGCTTTGGATTCGATTACATTTATTGTACTTGTACTTAGTATGTTTCTAAAGAGTAAGCAGTCTTAATGGTTGTATTTATAATTATGGAAATCTGCATGCAATGCATGTAGTCAATTAAATGATTGCGTATCATTTGTATAACAGCAATGCTGCTTTTAAGTTTTGACCATTTACAACATGAAGTTGGAGTGATTCGATTCATTCATTGCCATTCATAGCTGTTAACTTTAGTAAACATGAATATCATTGTCATGGGTTTCTATTGCGATGGACTGTAAAACAGTGCTCACAAAAATTAGGTGATATTTCATTATGGAATATTTCATTTTAAAATATTCCCTATTTTTTGTGAGCAGTATATGTTTTGTTTCACTTATATTGGAGATTTAGCTGACAAAATGTGCTAGTCAAATGCAGAATTGTGATACTAGAAACTTGGTATTGGTACAGATTATAGTGTTACATGGTGACTGTATTGCTGTCGTAAGTTTTCCCGTTGTTTTATTTATATTTTTATTAAGTGATTTATCAGTCATTTCTGTTCAGATTAACAGCTGATACAGCTTGCAATGTGCAATATAATGTCAGTTATGGGCTTATAAGAATATAATTGTCCAACAATTTTACAACAACATTGCAACACTGGCAGTTTGGAAGTGCTTGGGTTTGAACTCTAGATTACTTGTCATACTAGGGTGCACATAGATTTCAGTGGCTTGCTCATCAGCCATAGAGACACAACTGTGCATATAAAATTCAAGCCTGTTAAACATTAAAAAGTGATTCATGTCTAAAATGGGCATTACTCTAGCATGAATGAGAAATGAAGGAGAAGTAGAAAACTAAAGAATTTAGTTCAATAATTGCAATAATTTTGTTTTAACATAAATAATGCCTTTTCTAGTTTAATAAAGCCTTTGCTTTATTTGTCTGTAGGTTATATGTTTCTAAGTAACTAGCCAACACGTATTGTATTTGTATTTATTACTCCATGAGAAAAACTCTCACTGAAAACATTTAAGCTTTTGAAAAGATGCTTAAATGTAATGGGAAATGCAGTGCCTGTGGTGAATTTGTGGCATACCCTGTAGTGCTGTTCAGCAGTTGACTTTTTACCACTGTGGTTTTAGTGGGTCATAGCAACATTTTACAGGGCATGTACCCCGGTAAGGTCGGTCTGATGACCTTGGAATTTTAGGTCATAGTTCTATACTTTACCTGCTGTACCACTGCAGTCATGTGGTGATATGTGATGTCTTTTTTTTCTAGGTTAAATTATAAAATTACACTGAAAATGGTTAAGGTGCTGGACTATGAACCAGAAGGTCTGGGGTTCAGCTCAACAGGAATTTGTGTCTGTCAAATGACTAAATGTAAATAATATAGAAAAGACAGTTAACCATTTTAACCATTTTCTATTGAAGAAGCCTTACATACCAACAGACACAACAGTGTTGCTGTTTCTAATCTCCAGTTAGAGCAAAGGATTTGTTTCACTGGAAAAGTGAAAAAAGTGTGCAGCCCGTGCAGCGGCGCTTCCAATTTTTTTTTTCTGATATAACACCTCTACTAAGCCAGATTGTTAAATGGTATAACTGGAGTTGAATCGAGTGTGTTTGAGCATGCTGCTTGCCATACTGTGCTGGATTCATGCTTTTCAGCAACCTCCTGCATTATGGTGTGTCTCTTCTGCCTGTGCACACACAGCAGTGGGGGTTTTGCAACAGCCATGCACGCCTCAGTGATCCCTGCTCCTTTCTGCATAATTCATTTTTGCACAAATTAGCTGCAGCCTGTACAGATGTCAGAACGTGGCTCCTGCTCTGGCTGTCTCTCTAAACGAAGTTGACGTTTCCTGTCTTGAGTAGGTAATTACCTGAGAGGAAGTAGGATTCAGTCCAGAGAGTTGGCTTAACGCTTGGCACAGTGCAGTGCCATTGGATGCGTGTCAGGTTGGCAGGAGCACGGCTGTAATGTAAGCCATGTGCCAGGCTAGTGTTCCGCTTGGATGAGCTGGAACGGAGCAGCACATGCCTCTTTAAGAGCCTTCTCTATGTTTAAATTATTTTATGGCAAGTTCCAGTTATTTAGCCTATATGTGAGTGTAATGGTATTTTCTTTGTGCTTCTTTCATGATGCATTGATCAGATTCCTGAGCAGTAATGTGATACAAGTTTTTAGTACTCTACATTTCCTTTGAAGTTGGCCAGATTTAGCCAAGTGGGGCTTTGTGGGGATTTATCAGGACTATCAGTAAACTGGGTAGGGAGGCACCATGTCTTGGGCTATTAGATTCAGCAATGTATGTGCGTGGTGGAGAAGTGCCTAAACAAGGGATGGATGGTTTAAATGTTTTAAATTAAAACAAATGTTTATACTTTGTGGGCTCAGATCGATCAAGTGGCTCTTGCTAATAAGATATTTCACTTTAAATTTCACAACAGGTTTGTCACATTTAGGGATGGTTGCAGGCCGGCAGTGTAAAATGAGTCAGAAGAACAAAGTCACAGAGTAGCAAATGGATGTTGATTCTTTGGTATGGCAAAGAGAGCTTGGCTGATTTAGAAAAAGTTAACTGGCTAGCAATAATACTGAACCTTGAGACTGACAACTTTTGATCTTTTGTAAACAGCATGAATGTACATTAATTTATTACACTAAATTTACCCGATCCGAGTATAAATGAGGGTGACCCACATCTTAGATATCCATGGTTCGATCCCGACCCTGCGTGGTGTCGGCATGGGATTTTTTCTGGGTACTCCCACATTTCAAATACTTGCTAGGTTAATTGGAGTTGTGTGTTTGATTGTGTAAGTATGTGTTCCACGATGTATTGGCGCCTTTCTAGGGTTGTTCCTACGATGCAATGTGTCATCTGTTAGGCACCAGCTCTCCTGCGAACCTGACTAGGATAAGCGGCTAAGACAATGAATGAATGAATAAATAAACAGAAGATTCTCTCTTCAATCCTGAAATTCACTCGGCTATGAACAAATGAGGCTTAAAATGGGCAATAAATTGCACCATGTATGTCTGACTGCACTGGTAATGCAAATAATTGTCAAATGTACATTGTAATGTTTAATGTTACAATGTTTAATTGTGTTCAAAGTAGTGGCAAAGTATTGTTTGCGGTTATTGAATCATTTTATACATCTTAATGCACTTTTCCCTCTCTCCTTCCCCCTCTCCCTAACTCTGTTCCATTATCAGGGCCGGGGATCGGGCTTCCCCGGCCGGAGGCGTCCTAGGGGATCCAACTTGTCTGGCAGAGGAGGCAGAGGGCGATCCCGAATGAAGATGGACAACAGCCTTTTCGTGACCCCTGGGGTGAGATCTTTTCCTCCTACAGCCCTCGTTACTCTTGACCTCTCATACAAATAAATAAAAAAGCTGTAGTATATGCTCATCAAAGCTAAATTATTCCTTTTTTAACCTGTAGATTATATAACACTGGTCATATTGCTTTGTTTTACTCTCAAAAGTATTTACTGCTCGTTTTAGTATTTGAACCCTATGCAAAACTATTAGATTGGCTTAAGCATGCCTAGCCAAAACATAGCCGTTAGTATGGAGTGTACCCCGCCTTTATGGCTTCAGTAGCCTTTGTTCTTCCAAAACTGCTTTTCCACCAGATTTTGGAACATGATTGTGAGGTCTGCTTCTGATGTTAGATAATAATCACTGGCTCATTTTTGGCATTTCAGTCAATTTAAGGTGTCTGGTGATCTGTACCTCCTTTGTAATGTATTCACAACGCAGGAGCTGGGTACAATTATACTACTTGTTAAAAGCCCTGAGTGATATAATTGTGCACAATGGGACCACATGTAACCGCCTGTATTGCGCTAAAACCCCATGTTTCAATATACTTGTACACCAGTAGCTGTATAAACAACACGCCTTCTGGCTACAAACTGTTATAAAAATTAAACCCACAGACAAACTAAGACTATATGTGACATATAGCATATTGACATATGAGGATATGCATATTAGCAGATGCCAAAAGATTTGTCGTCAAAGTGAAATTTCCTTGTCTTATGTAACTTTAGCACAGGTGTTAATGCAAAAACCCAAAAAGTCCCTGGAACATCTGCAGTTCTTGGGGGAGCTCTGCAAGTGTTGTTCCTTCCTAGAACTAGTCCCTAGGACAGTTTGGTGCAAAAGCAGATACATTTGACAAACCCCTATGGACTCAATCAGGACAAAGAGTTGAAGAACTGAATTGTTAAAAGTAGAAACCAATAAATGTGTCAAATTGAGAGGCACCGGTGTATTCAGTACAACCCTTTCTACTGCAATTGTTTGTCAAAGGAAAATCCAGGAATGTTTGCTTTAGATTAGATTTGATTAGATTATGAATGTGTAATGGATGAGTGTTGCTGAAATAGCAGAGCTAAATAAATAGGTAGTCCTCAAACTTTTGTCTTTGTAGAGTATATAGATTGATGTCGCAGCATTTTATTAATGGTTTTATATAGTGATTTTACATGACTCTACTAATAATTTTTGTTTAAGGTTAGTTGAATAATTATTGTTTGTTTGGATCTATAATGTAATCGGTTTTGATGGATTCACAATCTAACCGCCATAATTCGCGAAAAACCGCAAGCCTTTTGTAAGGGTAGGAATGGCTGGGGGTTCTGTCAATCATATTGTGGGTTGTGTGAAAGCGCGCATGCGCAGGATCTAAGGGGAGAAGAAAAAGTTGTTACCAGATGGCGTTTGCTCAGCTATTTTGTTTCAGTTTTAATATATTCGTTTTTATTTTCTCACTATTCATAGTTTTTTTTAGATGTATATTGTAGTTGCTTTGTGTAACGTATGTATCATGCAGGCTGCTAGTGTTGGTCCTTAGCAGTAAGTGTTAATGAGACAGATGTGCATGTTATGGCACACAGTTCTTGCACTAATATAGTGCAACGTAAATTGTTACTGAGCTTTTGAACCCACAGGACCATGGTTTTAAAACATATAGTTGTTCATCAAAAAGTGGTCCCACTGAAAAAAACAACATATATAGTTTACATAGCTTAATTTTCAAATATCTTCCACTCAAGAACTCATGATACAAAAGTATTTTTTGCATGTTCATAGACTACAGTAAGTAGCCAGTAAACAGCTGCTTAATTTCTATTACAATTTTATTTTGAATTAGTTTATTTAGTTAGATTAGGATCTCCATTCTTTTCTCAATACAGGGAAGTGTGTTGCAGTGCTAGTAGTAGTGTTACAGATGTGGTAGATAAAGATTAGAGTGAAGATTTCTGGATTAATTAAAACTTAACTGATGTTCATTGGAGAAAAGCTATGATTAGGGCTGAGTGTTGCAAATGATTATAGGCAATTTGCTAGAACTAAAAAATTAAATTGGTTCTAACTAAAAGTTATTAAAAAGCAAAGACTACATGAGAACGTGGTATAAAAATGTTTATATACAGACATGGGAGCATTATGTGGTTGAAAATGGCAAAGCTATTAAATGAGTGTGGATTGGTTGTAACAATTGTGTATATGTGTATAGGTGAGCTTCATGGAGACCCCATATGTGGTGAAAGAAGAAGAGGAGAACAGCATGCACAATACGGTTGTCATGTTTTCCAGCACAGACACCTTCACCCTCAAACAGGTAGAGACATCTAGAACTGGGTTACTTGTGGGTAGTTTTGACTCTATGCCATTTAACATTTCTGCAGTTATCTGTTAACTGTAACATTATTTAACATCAACCCAAATAATGACTCTATATGCATCTTTCTCTGTCTTTTCTCTTTTAGCTTAGCTAATTTGCTGAATAATTGCTGATGTGTTAATATTTTTAGTTTATGACCCTCACGGGCAGCAGTTTGAATAGGTTGTATATGTGGTTGGTGCATTGTGTGAGCATTTAAGATTTATTTAAGGATTATTGTTGTCTATTTTATCTGAAGGACATGTGTGTGGTTTGTGGGAGTTTTGGTCAGGGTGCTGAAGGGAGACTGCTAGCCTGCTCTCAGTGTGGTCAGTGCTATCATCCGTTCTGTGTCAACATTAAGGTGAGTGCATCTCCTTGCTTCCCATATATACTGTGCAGAAAAATTAGTGGAATAAATGCAATATCCCTTATTTTTTGTGAGCATCGTATAAAAAGCAGCATGCATTATAACAAGACTCTTCGCTAATGGTGCATAGTGCTAATACTGCGCTAATGGTGCATAGTGATCGAATGAGAAGGTTAACAGGGAAATGCGTGCAAAACCTTATCCCTAGAGAAACCTTGAAGTAATGGATAAAGTATTGAAAGTGCATGCTTCAAAGTTTACTATTGACGCAAGTCGATGAAAGCTGAGGGACATAAGTGAAAGTGGTGTTGTCATAATGGCTAAATGAATGAACTCAGTTTCACAGACTGGTTATTCAGTGTTTATTTGGTTTGTTTAATGTAATGTTTAATTAGCATCAGTGGTCGTTTTAGCAACACACACACACACACAGAGATAATGTTATATCTATACACAAGTTTACATCAGGACTAGTTATATATACACACTTAAGCCAATGGCACTTTAGAGTAAAAAATAACCTAACACATTTGTCTTTGGGAGTACCCGGAGTAAACCCACGCAGACTCTACAAAGAAGGGACCCTGGATGCTCTACTCTGGGACTGAACCCAGGACCTTCTTGCTGTGAGGTGGCAGTGTTGCTTACTAGATCCACCTTTTATTTGCTCTTAATAAGAAACTTATAAGAATATGTTGTATATTATTTGATGAATTTTAGCCTCCTTACTTTTCTCCTCTTGTAATTCTCAGCTAGTTGTTATTTGCTGTAGTTCTTGAGAGCACAGACTAACCTGTGATTCATACTAGATGCAATATCACTGCATGCAGCTGTAACCTTTTTTTCAATCTACACCACTTCCCACGCTGCAAGGCTGTGTGTGCATTTTCAGCTATGTGCAGTAGATGAATAGTAAAATAAAAAAGAAATAAGGTGTAGGGACAATCAAAGGGGGCAAGCTGTAATTGCAAAATAGGTAACTAAAAATTAGATGAGGTGATGTGAATTACAGATGTTGTAGATTAGCATTGAAATTACAGTATAATTTTATAGTATAGATTTGAAAGAATCTGTATTTTTCACCTGGCGTGAAGATCAATATGCGCAGTGTACTTATTTACATTGAGCACCCAAACACATGCACACACACACATGCATTACACACAGATGCACATAAGGGTGAAAGAAAGAGAGGAGGCACGTCCAGCGTCACTATTAGATTGACATCTCTAAAAGCATAAAGGGCTTTGGAGATGCTAAAAAAAAGGTAGGGAATTTTCCAATAAAAAGTAATACATATGTTGCTCCCATCATCTAAATATTTGTTGTCTGAATAGTGATAACAGAAAGCCTACAGGAAAGTTGCTGATAGAAAATTTGTATGTGGATGCTAATGAGACACCACTTTATATAAGATGGCAACAGATCGTCTCTAAATATGCAATAAAATAATGTAATAAACAGCACCTGACATTCTATTCCATTTACAGAAAAAAGACTGTCAGAAACAATACGAGGCAAAACCCAAACTGATTCGCCCTTTAGAATGTTGTGAAAAGGATGACCTCAAAGCCTTAAACATAGAAATGGAGGCACTGACAAAGTCACGCTATCCAATCTCTTAGTGCAAATACAGATGGCCACTGATCATACCCTTTTGTGGAATTAAAATAAAAAAGGACAATGCCTACAGTCTACCAACATATATATATTTAAACTGGTATTTTCTCATATTTTGAGAAACTGATGTTGGTAGACTGTAGGCAT